>CM038467.1:38640540-38830180 GCA_021464415.1 Lonicera japonica
TAAAAGTTTCTTCCCTGTTTGTACTTTCTTTGACGGATCCTTCTGCAGAATTATTTTTTTTCACTTCTCAAGGAAAATTATCTCTTCCTCTTTCTCGTAATTTTTTTTTATTGAATTTCAATTATTTGAAGATTGGACCATGACATGTAACAAATTTGTGATCATGATTTTTCTTGCGAAAATTTTGCCCTGTTTGTACTTAAAGGGAAAGTTTGCCGCTTTAGAGAATTCCTGATGAATATATTGAAAATGATTTAAAATTTCATTTTTATGTTATTTGATTGTCCTGTTTCAATGCGATGGTAGCGTGAAGGAAATCGCAAAGGGCCAACATCAAGTTCGGAACATGAAGGACCCAAAACACCGACCCTAAGGTTATGCTTCTCAATTTGGTTCTTTTTGTTTTATTTAATTTTACAAAATTAAATTTCCAGGAGGATTTATTCACACTATACAATACTATACTAATGCTAAATGTGTGCGTGTGGATATTTTTTGAGCAGACATTGAGGGAGGCTTGCTCATAATAGGGAGGCAGCTAGAAAAAGCAGACTTAGGAAAAAAGGTTACGACTGTAGAGAAATTTAAATAAATATAGTTTTTTGTTAATTATTATATAATTTATTTTTTATTTTTATTTTTTATGTTAAGAAAATGTATTTTGGTGAAAGAATTTATGTGATATAATTGATTTGTTTGTCAATTCCTGCAGGCTTATGTTCAGCAGCTAGAGTCAAGCAGGATAAAGCTTACTCAACTGGAACAAGAACTACCAAGAGCTAGAGCCCAAGTAAGTAAATTTACTCACTTGAATTCTAACCATTCATCAAAAATGAAAAGAAGAAGATATTGTTGCTCTTTTGAATGTCTTTGTTATATATGAAAAAGCATGTATATAAAATTATCTTTGTTGTTTTTCTTTGGTTAGGGTGTTTATCTTGGTGGCGGTGGTGTTTTAGGGCCAGACCAAGATAACACTGTGATCCTTATTCCATTCATCAGCTAAAATGGTTTTATCTCTCAAATTGAATGACTATTACGGTATAAATTTGATCTAGTTTTGCTTTTGGTAGTTATTGATTATGTAATAAATTTTAGTATATACATGCTATATTGTGTTATAGTGACAATAATGTACTCTAAAAAGTGCTAGAAAAATGATGATTTAGTATTATCTCGTATAAATCTTTCATCATATTAATGTGAACTACAAACTAGAGTTATGTTTATGTGTATATCTATGTATGTGTGCTTGTGATGAAAGCACTGTGATGCTTTTGATTGAAAGCTTGAAGAGTACAAAAATATGTAGTTCAATAATTAAACTTTAAGAAAAAATAAGGAAAGTTTGATATTGATGAATCGACTACAAACTATTTAATACTAGATATATCTTACATTTTAGAGCTCAATAGGCTAGCTCATCAAATACTTACAACCGAGGTAATCTTATCATTTCTTTTATATCTTGATCAGGAGGATCTATAAATTAAAAGGAGGTGAAAAGGCGTGACGACAACAGCATAAGCTCCTCATGCGTGGGGTAAAGAATTTTAAAATTAGTAGCTAGCCTCTACAAATTAGTTGTGTTTTACAAGAATATTGATTGAATTAGTGTAAAATCGAGATGCGTAATATATATGAATATTGATTTGCTTGTAATGTGAATACTTTGTGAATATTGATTGGGATTTGTATATAAACTAAACTTTATTGGATTGCAATGGAATTGTATTGGATATTAATTGGATTGCAATGGAATTGTAAAGGATATTAATTGGATTGCAATGGAATTATTTGAATTATATTTGTGAATAATGTAATATGTGTGATTGTATTGGATGCAATGGAATTGTATTGGATATATTGATTAGATTGCAGGTCAAAATTGGTTTTTGATATTTTTAAATATTTTTTTAAAATTTTTTTTACACTTAGGCGACGGTGGTAAATAACTTACGTCGCCTAAAGTCCAGTCAAAGTCAACTTTTCTTCGACTTTAGGCGACGTAGTTAAATACGTATGTCGCCTAGTACCCTACTTGAGCGACGTATGTTGTTTACTTAATTACGTCGCCTAATCCAGTCAAAGTCAACTTTTCTTTGACTTTAGCGACGTAGTTAATTACGTACGTCGCCTATGTACCCTACTTGAGCGACGTAAGTTGTTTACCTACGTCGCCTAAAGTCCAGTCAAAGTCAACTTTTTTTCAACCTGAAGGGCGACGTAGTTATTTTGTACGTCGCCTAAGAAGCATCTTAGCGAACGTTAGGTATTTAACTACGTCGCCCATTTACCTTGGCGAACAGCTTAAGCGATACCTTAGGCGACGTATTTTGCTTCAAAACAAACTATATATCTTATCACAAGCTAAAAAATTTCAGACAAAAATATTTGTATACAGCTACTTATGAATTGAACATAAGGTATGACAATATGAAAAATGATATAAAAATAAATTAATTAAATTATGCGAGAAGTTAAAAAATGAGTAATACATTTTCTCTCTCCTAACAAAAGAAAAATAAATATCACAAATCTAGCTATATATCTAATATCCGAAACAATAGCATTCAAATCCCATGGAGGAACCCTTTGAACTACTCAAAGGATGGTAGACAATGTTCGGAGAGACCTTCAGGCAAAACAAAAAACGCAGGTCTCTCTTACTGCTAGAGCTTCGCACAAAGTAGTGGAAATTAAAAACATGAACTTTTTGCCAAACCGTGAACACACAACCATCGGCAGAATTCTATTTCCTTGTGGATTATATGTGCGTACTTGTCAAATCCATATAAATTGGCACCGTCGAGTTGCAAGTCAATAAATTTCTACAACTATATAAATATATATATATCTTAGGGCCACGAATGAGCATATATAAACATCCAAATATCGACCACCATTAATTTTCATAGAAAAAGAGAAAAGAAAAATGATGTATTACATGCACATATATACGTCTTGAAAACAAAATTATGTAAATACGAAGAATAGCTAGACCACTGTGATGGTGACTACAGGGAGGTTTTAGGGGTAGAAGATATTGTTATAGTAAGAAAAGATATGCTCATACCAGATACATTAATTAGAGGGTTGTACATTCTCGAAATGCACTACTCATTAATTCATTCGGTACCATTATTTTTTAAATGAGATGAGTAAGCATCATTTTCGATTTTATAATTAGTGTATATTAATAGTTTGACGCAGCACCGAGAAATAGTTAACATGTGTGCATAAGGAAACAACATGATTTTTACCTTGAAGGTTAATATTTTCAAAAATTAGTCAACTTATAATGTATGCGTATATAATGCCACTAATCTATTTTGGTAGTCACATGTGTGCTTTTAGTAACAAGCATGCCATTTGCATGAATGTGTAAAGCATAATTTTATAATGAAGGTAACTTATAAAGTAACAAACATAATACTATAACAAAGAAAAGGTTGAATTGATATATTTTACTATGGATATATTAAATACTTCATTAATCATGTTGAAATATTGGAGGAAACTAATATAAATTTCTAATTTTCTTTTGATTTAAGTATTTCATCTTTTTCTTAAAGATTTTGTTCTATATTTCGTGCACTGTATATGTTGATTGTTTTTCTCTTTTAATCTTCTAATACTTCGACTCGTAGAGATGTCGAATACTTTGTCCCACCCAGTGATATTATTTGCAAAAATGGTTATATCGTAATGAAGTGATGTCTCAAAACCGGTGAGCATAACGATGTTAAATGTCATTTTGTGGGAATTAACAAATATATATTACTAAACATGATATATCTGAGATGGCTCCAGAAAATGTTATTATTAACAGCTGATGTTTCGAATCCATGCAAATTTGTGCTCACAAATCAAGGATGGATTTGCAAAGGAAAAGAACTCATTGTTGCTTAAAATTTTATTGCACATACAATATATATAGAAGTGACAGATTTTGTAAAATTTTTTTTATTTTTTTATTTTTGTCAATGAGCATGAGGGGATAGTAATAATGAGAGTGCTCTGCTTATAACATTTACTCAACAATGTTTTTAAGTTGGTTCATTTTAGTTATGTTTGAACCGTGTCCTCATTACTGGTTTGTGGAGGAGTTAACCTTTCGGGTAAGACTTATTTTTTTTTCTTTTTAATTTATAAATTTGTGGGTAATTATAATTTATATTTTCTGTTAAAAAAAAAAATTCTTTTTGATTTAAATAAACAGTCGAATTCAGGAAACCATAAAGGGGTTTAACTTAAGTAATTAGTGGAAAATATATAAAAAAAACAATTATATTGAAAAACATTAGAGGAAAATAAAATAAAATTTCTAATTTGCTTTTGATTTAAGAAAAGAGTCTAATTTAGGGCAAAAATAAAAAATATTAATTTAATAATTATATTAAGAGATGATATATAATTGATATGGTCTGATAACAAATCTTGATGTGTATTACTATATTATTATATATTGGATTAACATATAAGATATTCTATAAATTGTTGATTTGTATTAAGTTTGAAGAGAGATGAGTTTACTTAATAAGATTGCTGACTCCGTCCAGGCCACGTTTGAAATTAATTACCCTTGTTGTCTCAAAAAAGAAAAAGGAAATAGTACTTACTTTGTGAGCCACTGTAAATATGCATATTGGCAGGCAGATTCTAAAGAGAACAAAAGAACGTTCATTTTAATGGTTAAACTGGCAATTTTTTTCATGAACATTATAATGGATCATAACCACAAAAACTCACCATAAAATTCTATTTGAAAGTGGATGTAATGGAAAATTGATATATATCTTCGATTTTAATATTGAAATTTTAAATGATCATCTCACTAACTTAAAAACTAAATTTTTTGAGAAAATTTGGTAGAAATGATCTACTAAATTTAAAGATATCTCAACTACATTTATTGAAATAATTCATTAGTTTAACCTTTAAAATTAAGTTACGGTATATATTAAAACATAATTTTCTGCAAAATTACAATAACATTAGAAATAGTTCACCATCATTATGCCCATGACTAAATATAATGCAACATTTGGGAATAAAATATTGCTACAGTAGGAGTATTTCGTAATATATATATATATATATCTAATATTTTAATAAAAAAATTGTGATCATGTTTAATACAACAAAATGATTTAATCTCTTTTTTGAAATTAATGGTTCTTGTATCATGATGATAATTTTTTTTATTATGACAAATGCGTAATAAGAATGAGAATTGTGTTAGTACCAATCATGTTATAATGAAGCTAACTTACAAAATAACTAATGTAACGCAGTAATAATGACCTTTATTTGTTTTCAGAATACTGGATTTATGCTTAGGATCACGCATTTTTATTAATTCCAGGGTTCTCTGAATTTAAAAGTTCTCACTTAGTAAGTTTAAAGTTAAGAAATTAAAATGAGATTATCATTTACATAAATTTGATTAGGCATTAAAATTTTATCCCATTGTGCATTGTGGTAAAATATTGGGAGAATTAATATTAGATGTTACTAGGTTGTATGCTTAAATTTTACCCATTTTTTTTACCCTTAAATTTTACCCATTTTTTCACGTTCGTCTTGGAAGTTTTTTTTTACTCAAAAGCACACTTAAAAGTTTGAACCGCATCACACGCTCATTCAAAAGTGGATGCCCCGTTAAAAAGGTGGACGGAATGGTCATGTACCGCCCACGTGTTTGTCTTTTTAGGGGTATTTTTGATAGTCTTATTTTATTAATCTTCTTCCCCAACCAACATCAAAATGAATCATAATTTATAATTACTCAAAACCCTAATCTAAAAAGAAATACAAGACTAATCAAAAGCAAAAATGAGATGGTGGAGCTCTCAATTGGGAGGATTTATAAATCTCAAAACTAAATTCCGAATTCGAAAAAGAAGAAGAAGAAGAAGAAGAGAAGAAGAACAACAAGATGAGATGACGTGTTGGTGGAAATACACCCCAATTTGAAGAATCAAAACCCTAATTTGAAGAATGCTTTGAAGCTCTATCTTCAAGTTGGTGGAAATACACCCAAATTTAAATGGGTGTTGCAGATAAGCTTACTTCATATTCCTTTCTTAAACCAACAAAGTTGATGCCTCAGATGAGCAAGAAGATGAACATGAGGAAGAGGTAGGAGAGGGAGAATCATATTGGGTTTTGAAGGTCGGAGCTAAGGCGAGGATGACAAAAAAAAATACAATTCCATTTCAAAAAAACCTGGAAGTGAAAAATGTGTTAGTTTTTTCCATTGTTTATTTCTCTTTCTCTCTCTATGTATATGGATAAACCGAGTAATTAAAAATTTACCCCTTGAAGTTTACCCGTTTTTGCACTTCAATCCATGAAGTTTAATTTGCATAACTTCCATCCTTAAAGTTTGAATCCGATTTTACTTTATTCCAAAACCCCAGCAAACCGTTAGACTTTTGCCCCTGTTTCCGTCAAAAAGTCTAACGGTTTACTGGGTTTTGGACTAAAGTGAAATCAGATTCAAACTTTAAGGATGAGAGTTATGCAAATTAAACTTCATGGATTGAAGTGCAAAAGCAGGTAAACTTCAAGTATGAAATCAAATCATATAGAGAGAAATATGAAATCCCTCAACCGAAAAGAAATATAGAGAGAAATATAGAGTAAAGAGAAAAAGTGAGTGATCATTTTTTTAAGATTTGGAAATTAATGGGTGTTGTGGAGTAATTGGAAGTTAAGGTTTATTTTGATGTTGGTATGGAGAAGAAGATGAATATAATAAGAATACCGATAATACCCCTAAAAAGACAAACACATGGGCGCCATGACGATTTTGTCCACCTTTTTAACTGGGCCTCAACTTAATTTTGGATAAGCATGGGATGCAGTTCAAACGTTGCGTGTGCTTCTCAGTAAAAAAAAACTTTCGGAATGACCTTAGAAAAAGACGTAAATTTTAAGGGTCAAAAGTGCTAATTATCTACAATATTGAAAATTTTAAGGCGAAATTGGTGGCTAAAGGTTTTACACAGAAATGACTATAAACAAACCTTATCCCTATGAACAATAATTATACACATAGGAAGCACAATGGTGAGAATATTGATATAAATGTTGTTGATCGTGAATGTAAGCTAGCTAAAATGTAAATTGAAAACGGTCTAAGTTGAAATGCAAAAAGGGAACAAGTTTTATTGAATATAACAAGACACTGAATAAAAACTTCGATGAAAAGAATTAAAGCAAAAAAAATAAATAAATAATCATGGCCAATTGGTCAACAATTAAAAAAATATGTAATTCTAACTTTATTTATCTCATCTATTTATTTAAAAGAAATATATAAATAAATAATTGTTTTCCCCAAAAATACGGGGCTTACATTGTTGGAGTACCGAAACATTACTAGAGCTCCAGAAAACTCCCCAGTGCTCTGGCGACCACCGTCGGAGATCTCACCAAAGCCCTAACATGAGTTCATTCTTATGTTTTGGTAATTAAAGTTTCATAAGTAACACTTTCATTCAAAATTGGATGACCTCTCAATTTTTGGATGGAAAATCCTTGAGCTTTTGTCCACAAAATGGATTTTCCTTTAAAAAATGGAAGAGGTGTCTAATTTTAGATGAAACTGCTAGATGATCAAACTTTGAGAACCAAAGTATAAAACTATAAATAATGAAATATTAGTGACCAAAATGAGACAAGAAGTAAAATTTAAGAATGCGAAAAGGTCAATTACCCAAAATTAATATTCCTTTAACATTGTTATAGTTTTTATAATTCATATAAAATGCTTCTAAGTTATATTGGTAGTCATCTCACATGTTTTGGTAACAAACATGTCATTTGGATGCACGTATAAGGCATAAAGTTACAATGAAAATAACTTACATAATGTTATAAAAATGTAAGAAGTGAAGCTAATTCAGTTATGATGAAGTTATTATTATTACTTCATTAAGTATGATTGAATATTGGAGGAAACTATTATTAAATATATAATCTTTTTTTAATTTACGGAAATAGTTTAATTTAGAGAAAGCGGTAGTAAAAAATAAGAAGTTAATCATAAAACATTCCCAGAACATCCTCAATTGATCCTTCAATTCGATAAAAATATACAAAAAAATAAGATTTAGAATCAAAAAGATTTCTTATTTTATTAGGAGAGGAATTTAATTAAAAAAAAATAATTGATATTGTTTGGAAAAAAAATTAAATAATTTTTGTATATGATATAGATATTTATAAATGAACCTACTAAAACATTCTTCTTATCTCACTTCCAACTTTCCCTACCAAAAATTTTGAATTTCTTTCAAACTCTTCCAATATTATTTTCAAAGCCCAAACAAATGAAGTTAACGCTTTTCCTACATATACATATGGAATCCCGGGCCCATTATCCAAAGGTCGATGAACAGATGTATCTATGTATCACTTGTAAAATTGAGTTAGCCTAAAAGTAAAGGTGCCCAGCCGGATCCAAAAAATACAGAGTTTAAGTCTCATCCCACAGTGGGAAAGATTTATTTGTTATTTGTAGTAAAAATGAGAGACTGGGGCCTCTATTTTTTCTAAATAGGAAAAAAAGAAGGCCATTGTAAGGAATTTTTATTAAAATTATTGTTGATAACAAATTTTTAACAAATGTCTCTCTCCGAAATGAAATTGAGCATTAGTCCTGAACCCTCAAATATCAAAATTAAAGTATACAGTGAAAACCTCTTTCAATTGCAACCACGTATCTGTGCGAATCCACAAATGCGGCCTCCGGGTCTCAACCTCTGGTTTGGGGGCCTGAAACATTGAAAGAAGTTTCGTTGATTCATTTGGTTCTATATGGTGATAATTAATATTGTGTGTCCCTCTATCCTATTCTAGATACAAGAGGGTTCATTCAGAGTCTCCAATATATTTTATGAGAAAATGGACAAAAGAGTGTGTAAGGGGAAAGGCTAGAGATAAGCCTTTTCCTTGCATGCTTATCTATGAAACTAGGCTTTTAGGGGTTCAGAAACTATATTACAGACTGGGAATGAGTTAAACACTGTTCCATCCTTTCAGTATCTAGTGGCATTTATATGTTTATTCTATGTTGAAGAACTTGGATGCTTTTACAGATATTCTATTACTTTCCAAAAATATCTTATGAAGACCTGATTTGGGAAAAACAGGAAAAGGGATGAAAACCTTTGTATTCCGTGATCCGATAATTGGTTTTGTCAATTCTGCTTTACTAATGTCAAAGTTTATCTTTAGTCTAAAAACTTGAGATTTAATTAGGTACGTATTGTTCCCTTAGATAACAATATCAATTATTTAGTTCGTTTAATTTAGCAAAAATTGTATCTTATTGGAATTGATTTGATATGAAATTAAACTCTTGAGGAGAGTGTATCAAATACAATACAGTCTATATGGAAGAAAGCATGTATATGAGTTTAATTTCTACGTAAGTTTTATCTGGATAACAAATAGCCGAACTTCTTCAAGTTTTTCAAATGATTTTATCAGGATTTCATTAAGTTGTTTTATTTGAAAATGATAGAATATCGAAAATTTCACAATAAGTTTATTCAATCAACTACAAAGTGGGCAGAACAACAGCTGTAAAGAGGTTTACATTATGAATACTTCAATTAAAACAATTGCGGTAAAACAAGGACACAATTATATAATTAAATACTAGAAAAAACTTTTATTACCTGGTGATATATAAGAATAGAAGAGAGAAAATATAATACGATTGATAAAACTTCTAGCGGATATCAACTTTTTTTCTCTAGATATTTCTGAGAATTCGATTCCAAAATATAACACTTTGAGTGTTCAGAATGGACTCAGGAATTCCTCAGTATGTCATAATTTGTATCTAGTACTTTTTTAAAAAATAAATTGTTACCACATTTAAGAAAATTATTTTTTGCTCCTTTTAAAAAATTAATGATCCTTATATCATTAAATATTTCTTATTGCATGACATAATGCAACTATATAGGAATAGTTATAAGAATTATGCTAGTATTTTGTAGCAGTCATGACACTTTCACCATACATATCACAATATTATAATGAAGCTATTTTATAAAATAAGAAGGTGAGATAGAAAACTAGAATATTAAAAGATAATTATACTTTATAAAAATTTAGTTTGGTCAAGTATTAAAGTTTTATTAGGTTTCTTGAGTTACCTTAAAAAATTGGAGGAAATTAATGTAAAATTATACCAAGTTTTATGTGTAGTAATTACGGGTGTAAATCGATCTCCAAAAATCTCAATTGGTTATGTATTTTAATTCATATTTTGTACATATTTATCGGAGTCGATATTCAATAGTGTTGATCCTAATAATCCATATTTGATATGGATTATCTTTATATGTGAATATCCCTTTACCGGATAAAAAATTGGATATATTTAATTATAACCCAATTTACTAAAATCTTTAATTATAAACAAATAAAAATTGGAGATATTTAATTATAAACAAATAAAAAATGTGCCGTAGAAAAGAATAAAAAGAAAAAAAAGAAAGAAAGAAGTAAGTTGTATTTACAATTTATGTGATTTACTAGCATCAAGTTTCGAGACTATATCAAATTTATATGGTAATGATATTTATCACTTGCATATATATATATATATGGTGGATATCTCATAATCTGATATGAATGGTATTGGGGTTATACATTGATGATAAATCAACAAATTCTTTATTAGAATTCAAAGTTTGGTATAAAAAGTTAGGGCCTGTTTCTATGTTTGGTTGGTTGCTGCGTTTTGAAAGACAAACGTACAACTTTTTTTTTCTCTCTCTATCTAGTAAATGTAAGTAGCTGTCAGTCGAGTGTTGGGGGGAGGACTTTTCTTTAGTTTACAATTATTTTTTTAATTGAACAATTCGATACACGTACAAGATGATTTTTTGGCTATGAGTTTCATATTATTTAAATTCCATCCGATTGTTCACTATCTTCTTATAAATAAGTTTTTTTCAATTTGCTAATTTTATTTTTAGTTAAAATACATGTCATTTTATTGTTTTAATATATGAGAATTTGTTTTTCTTATTTTTGTATTATTAGAAAGTAAAAAATGCAAAAGAGATAAATCACTTCATTCAAATAAATATTTACTTAATACGGAATTCCTCAAGTTATATATATTTTACACATTATTAAAATGAAGTACGAGCATAGCAATAAGTATTACAATTATTAAAGTTAAGATAATATTGCATCTACAACATGCACATATTGTCCAACCTCGACGGTTTCGAATTTCAATTGTACCATCGTATTAGTCCATCCATATGAACGAATGTCTGTGGTTCCTCCATAATGGACAGTGATAAAAGTAACGACCGTAATTCTTATCAGTGCGTGCTTGATACACTCGCATTTCACCGGCTCCACATGCACATAGTGGTCTACGGATGACATACATGCTTCCTGAAAAGAAATGTATATACATTAAATATTAAAAATATGTTTACCATAATTTATAAAGAATTAAATATATGAAATGAAATATATTTATGCAAAAATAAAAATAACTTATTTTACATTGCACAAATCTAAGATGCCATGTACTCATTCCACATTGCCATAGCAATTTGATCTCTATATTCAGACATTAAATTGAGCTGATTTTGTGACATATCCAAATCTTCGAAAGTTTCTGGATTCACGACCACTACTATAAAACTCTCAGCAGTATATTCAGCAAATAATTGATCGTTTGCACTATGCATTCGAATGAAGTTATGCACAACACAACAAGCAGTAACCATCATAGCCTGCCTTGTTTGTTTGAAATTAGTCATTTGCTTCAATATTGAAAATCTTGCCTTCAGCACGCCAAAAGTCCTTTCAATCTTAGAGAATGCATTCTATTAAATAACTCCTTCAGACCTGTTGGCCCATTGTGTGCGCCCCGAAATTCCTGTAAGTGATATATTTCTCCTCGATATAGTGCCAAGAAGCCGGGCATGTTTGAATATCTGCAATCCACCAAATAATATTTATCTAATAGTCAACGAAATTGTCTTTAGGTATAAAATTATATCATATTTACATTATAATTGACAAAATTTTAAAAATGTTCACTTCTTCAAATACCTTGAGGTGGCATTGAAAGTACTCCCGTTTGTAATGCTTGTAGCAAAATACAGGAATCATTAGCATTTCCTTCCCAACCAGAATATATAAACGTAAACATCATGTCAAATGAACATGATGCCATGACATTTTGTGCAATATTTCCTTTTTGTGAACGACATTCGTTGTGCCTTTCTCTAAGTGCCCATGCATCAACTAGCGTGCCGTTAATTGCCCCACTAGCATTCTACAAATATGTAATTTTTTTTATTAAAAGATATTATTATATGGTATATAATTTTGTATTAAATGTGTTTTAGCGGTTTACCTTAAACCAAGGATAAAACTATGGATTACATGTGATTTCCTCAGCCGTATCATTTCCATTGGGGAGGCCTATCAAAGTTGGGTCCAAATTCGCCAACGCTTTCAAAATTATTTTGAAGTGGGTATTAATTGTTTCAATCAAGTGTGGAAATCTATTCGCTACCCCTCGATTTGTATTTCTATGTGCCACTACATATAAAAATATAGCCTCCGACTCTTTTAGTGACACAAATCTATTTTTTTTCTCGTCAATGTATCCTCTCGTCCTAAGCAACCCACACAAAGCTGTAAAGGTACGTGGGTACATGCGGAACAAATTATAACACAACAGAGGAGAACCTTCTAATATATGGCGCATAAACTCCGTTCCTGGTAAAGCCAGTATTTGATAAGGCATCCTTTGTTTTTGTTGAAGTATGTTAGCGAGTATGATCGAAAAATGTTCTAAATCGTCGTCCGATTAACTAGAATTATCGTCTTGGTGTGATGGACTAGAGGCAGACATTATCTCTAATAATATATATATATATGCATTTGAAAACGTTAAATTGTAAAAGGATAATAATGTATTACTGTACGCATTTAGTAACAGGATTAACAGAAAACATACCTGAAGTGCTAATGTACACTGTCAAATGCAAATCTTTCAAATTCAACTTTGTTCAAAGGTCGTAACGTAAAACAACTTTTTCCTTCAAAATAAGAAATATAATTATTCTACGCTAGTAACTATATATGTTTGTACCCGACTATTTCATTTATATATGTTAGTACCATTTGTTTTTAATATATAGATTTATGTTAATATATATTAATTTAATTTAATTTAACAGACTTGGTTGGGAATTCCCTGATGTCCCTAAATTAGTAATATACTTTAGTACTACTAAGTAAAGCTCAAAAAAATTACTTATGGCCATGCACGAAAATAAATTTAATAGAATTACTTAAGAAATGTTCAATTTACTAGACTTGCTTAATAAATAAAATGGACTTACTTAATTTTTGTTTGCTTCAATAAAGGATTTAAATTTTTTAAAATACTTAAACAAGATAGTTTATACCTTAGGCTACATTTAAAATGGTTCCTCTGACCATGGGATTCTTGCTCACTCAACTCTGCATTATAGGAAAGGCACCCAAAATATCAAAGGAATTATGTTTACCTTCAACCAAATTTGTACTACACATGGAATTTAATACATAGTAAATATATATGAACATAAAATAATTAGCAGTCATTAGATAGAAAAAATAGAAACAACCTACAGCCAACAATTCAAATTCAACTTTGTTCACAAGGAAACCATCAAAAAGTCCAGTGGGAAAGAAAAAAAATAGAACTGCAGTCCAATAAACCCAACAAAGGAGACTTAAAGCACATATTTTTTTCAAATCCAAATAACACCCATAATGCCATAAGAGGCTATTAACCCATTCAAGTTGCCTGTCCGGATTTGAGAGAAGGAAGAAACTGCCCCAATCCTTGCATACTTCTCTCCCGCATTTCTTTTAACACACCCACTTATGCTGTGCTCCTCAACTTGTCGATAGCGACATCATTTCCGTGCATAGGTCTTGGTTCTTCTCTCCGAAAACTGGCATTTCTTTTAACACACCCATGCATTCGATCATGCTGTGCTCCTCTGTGGACGTCGCCTGCCTATTGTAATGCACTCTCTTTGCACGTGATGTCTCTGACATCATTTCCAAAAGTGCGTCCAATGAGGTCTTGGTTCGTTTTGAAGACCGACTCTTGCCCCCACTGCCATAGACGTAGGCATCGTCCATTCGAAACATGCTTGAACCACCTCCCACGTCCATGTCCTCGTCAGAGTCAAGTGGCCCTTGATTTGAAGCCCGGCCAAAGACACCTGTTGCCGTAGTGTTTTTGAAAATTTTAAAAAGTTTCTCGTAACCATGTAAACCTTTCTTTTTAAACACATAGGCTGTCGGGTTTGCCTACAAAAGAACAGATGGCAAGGAAATTATGTAAACATTAAAAAATGAATAATAACATAAATAATTAACTTGTGTACGATTGGGTATTTTTACCTTCAGGTATGTCGCCCACACGTTCTCCTTAGCAGTTACTGTGTTTGTCTCGGAGCACCAGCCGAAACCCATCGTGTTGATTAGTTTATGGAATGCGTTGGTTTTGGCTTTCATTCGGGAAAATGTAACTCTAATCTATGCTGCGTCGAAGTACCGTCCGGTGCACTCTTTCAATTTTTGAGAGATTTCGTTCACTTGTTTTGCACTTAAAGTGTTATTCATCCCCATTCGACCAGTGTTGAAATCTTCCTCCATGAATTGTATGAAAATTTTCTCGTGAGATGAGTGCCAATTACATGACGACTCACCGAAAACGGGGGTACTCATCTATATTAACGAGATCATGAAAAATATAACTTGTAGGATATATAAAAAGTTGGGAGAAAGTAGTCACAACCATAATGTACAAAGAGCAGTTTGCTTCTTTTTTTTTCCTAATTGCCTAAAAACAATGTTTAACATTTACACTTAGTCACCCCTCGATTACAAACTTACGACGTTACTTTTTCCTTTAACATAACAAGAAGGACGGCCACTTATGTTACGCAATAAAACCATTGTGGATGGTTCAAACACCTCAAAAATGTATTGTACTCCATTTTAAGATATAGCCCAATAAGTAGCAGTCAACGATATATAAACCATCTCTTTAGTTTCCAACAAAACCAGTGAAGAACTCAAAGTTTCCTTTTTGGTCCTTAAATCATTTTGCTTTTGAAGTAACTATATATCTTAGCACTAGATATTTTGAGAAAAAAATATTTAGTCCTGGGCTACGTACCTATTAAAAGTTTTTTTTTTTTTGCAATAATGCAAGGATCATACGTCTAAAGAACTCAAAGTTATTACCCCCAACTATAACTTATGTGTGAATGAATTACAAAATTGTTTTAGTGGAGAGCACATTGCAAATAAGGGTGGATGTAAGAATTTACTAATAATGGGCTAACATTAAGATATTTTAAAAAATATATAAAATAAAAATTAAATTTCTTTATCCAATTATAAGAAACTTTAAATTCAAACTAGAAATTTCTTTTAGAAAAAAAATGCACGCCTATTTATCTTTTTTCTTTAAAGAAATAAAGGTCGGAAATATTAAAAAATGAGGTGAGAGATTTTGTGAAATGTTCTCCATCATTTTCTTATTTTTATATTTTCTTAGTTATTAGATTCTATAAAAAATTGAAAAAGTTATAAAGCGTCTCACAATATGCTTCTCGTAATTCCTCATTTTTCATTGACGTTAGTATTAAAGTTGGCTACACCTATTATCAAAATATTTGAGACTTTATCGGAGCATAGACTTCATTAGAAAATTATATATATCTCAACAAAACTACACCAAATTGCGAATTTGAAATGGCGTACCTCTAAATTTAATTAGAATTTCATATTTTTATACTACTAGGACATATACAGAAGCTTGCTCTCATTAGGTATCTAAATAACTATCAATTGTCCTTTTTAAGTATGCCAAATTGCTAGAAGGTGTAGCTTGATTAATTTGCTAGATCTCCTTGTGCATGGCATCGCTCTCTTCACAAATAATTACGTGAAGGGAATAAATATAAAGTTTCACATCAAAGTTGGTTGATTGGTAAGGGAATTGTCTTTTAATTTGAAGGAGCTATAGTTTTTTAATTAAACTTGTTTTTTTTTCAAGAATAAAAAATAAAAAACACACATAATAGTTAAATATGTGCCTTTAATTTTAAAGTAAATATTATTGGATGATGATATAGGTACTCCGATAACACTACAAGTTTTAGCATTATTGATTATGGCTCCATATGAGTACTGCCCAAATTTAAGCGCTGACTCGGCGTCTTGTTGTCGAACTTTATCATTCGATTCAGTCAATCATTGCGAGTTTGTTATCCAATGTCGGCTATATATTGTCATGCAATTTTTATCATTATCTGAGTTGAACTATACCGTGTTTTTGTGTTACTCCTCGGTTGAAAAACATGGCATTTTGTACATCTTTTGGTGACAACTTATTAAGGAACAGCCAAAATTGATATTTTCTAATTTCAATACCGTGAGTTAAAATTTATTTGCCTTTGCTCGTTTTAACAAATGTGAGAAGAATAGGCCACTTTATATGTACAAACCATATTGTTGTAAAAAACTAATATATAACTAAGAAAGTTTAAGAAATCTCTCAATTTTCTAGTTTACTTGCTAAAAGTCTACTATTCTTTTTATTAATGATCATAAATTGAGTTTATTTTCTTTTTTTAAAACATAATCAACATCGCCAAAACTTATGATAAAAACCCTTTTTTTTCCCTTTATCTAAAATACTGATTGTGAAAAATTAGTTTTTTTTTTTAAAAAAATAAAAATAAAATATGAAAGCCAAATATGAACATTAATTTGATACTAGTATATATTAATTAGTTCAAAACAACTGACTCATTACCAACTGTATCAACTTGGATTCTCTTCATTTCCCAATTTCCATCAATGAGTTATATTTAAAGAACTAAATATGTGAATTTTTTCATAAAATTTATTGGTCGGATATACTCATCTTCACAAAATTAGTTTTAATCAAATTTGTTATTAATGAAAGTATAATCAAATTTATTGGTCGGAAATAAATCAATCTAAAGAAATGGAGAAACGCAGTAATTGAGAACCCAAATCCAATCATATCAAAACAATAGACTTTTACAATCCTATCAAATAAAACTAAATCCAAAGACTTGGAATGAGTACAATACATTGGGCCGATGCAAATACAAACGAGTAATTGTCAGTATTCATGATAAGTTGATCCATCTATTAAGTGTTCAGAGGGGGACTAAAGGACAAGAAATCATTTAGTGTGTTGCCACACCACAAATAGATCAATCACTTCATATTGGAGGAGTCCATTGATACACCATAATTTAAATTAATTATGAATTACACAACAAAAAATTGATACATTTATAAATTATTGAATTTAAGTGCTTGGTTATAAATATAAATTAGTATATAAAATTATAAACTTAAGTTACTATTTAAGATATTAAATAAGAAAATGTAGATATATAGTTGAAATTAGAGTAAATACTATTAATGGCCACTGAACTATTGACAAATTCTACCAGTGATTATTATATTTTTATTTTATTACAATCGGACCATTGAACTTTTCAATCATACTACCAATAGCCACTTCGTCAAATCACACCGTTAATTTTTAGTGGGAACCTTACTATGTGACTATCATGTGATATGCTAGGGGCATTTAAGTCTTTTTAGTCATCTTTTCCTTCAAGCCATGGCTACTTTTGTAGAAATATTTTAGTTTTTACAAGTTAGGGTTTTAGCCAAGGGAAAGTTTGAGAGAGATAGATGGGAGGTAAAGGAAGAAAAAGGAGAGAGAAGAGAGAAGATTTACAGAGCAACAATTGATGCTTTTCCTTCCAATTAAACTTTGTAAACTCCATTGATGCTCCTTCCTCTTCCTCCCGCCCCTTCCTCCATTGACGCTCTTCCTTCCAAACTTCGCAAACTCATTCGATTTCCTTCTTCAATTTTTATATTTTTTTGAGAAATTGCCATTTGGTTTGATTAATTCATGTCTTGATTTTGTGGATTTTGTTGTTTTGTTATAGAATTTGGCTTTCAATTGAAGGAATTTAGGTGCTTTGTGGGCTAGGGTTAGGGTTTTTAATTTGTGAAGGAAAATTTTAGAGTTTTATACTTTGATAGTAAATTGGAATTTGACTAAAATACCCTTAAATGGGTCATGTGATAGTCACATGACCTAACTGCCCTTAGACTTGAATAGTGAGATTTGATGGAGTGACCATTGGTAATATGTTTTAAAAGTTTAACGGTCCAATTGTAACAAAATGAAGTATAGTAGCCACTGGTAGAATTTGTCAATAGTTCAGTAGCCATTGATGATAGTTGCTTGTTCAAATTACATAACTTATAACTATCATACAAGTTTATATGAAAAAAAATCACATGACAATTTTTTTTGTGTTGAAATAAAATAATTTATAATAAAACAATTATAAATGAGATAATTTACACAAACAAATCAACCGTTAATATATTATATTATGTATAACATATGTCAAACATGGAACCCCTTTAACAAGAAAATAATTCAAAAAAGTAGGTAATCAAACTACAAGACATAGATAGCTCCCCAGTTTGGGGTTGGTCAATTTTATCATTTTCATTTGGTTCCTTTTCTTTCTTTTCAAATTTCTTAATTTTGGAAGTAAAAAAATTAGGTGTACTTAATAACCAGCCATATTGTATAAATAGATTGTTTCTTCAAAATGTGGAACTCAATTTAGACCAAACTACTTGCATGAATTGTTTCATCGTCATATTATTTGAAAGTTCAGTAACCAACACCCTCTAGTCCTCTACCTATTGAACCAACTTTTTCCACTTGGCTGGATTTAAAAGTGAGAACATTGGATAGAACTTTGAGAATTATAGTTTTCATATATTAATATAATTCTACGAAAATAAGTAACATTAGCGTTATAGTTTTCTTCTATTCAAAGCATCTAAATTAATTAGATTAATTGGTACTTGCAAGCTATCCTAATATATTCAAACCGTTTAAACCTAAAAATTATTAACGAAATTAACTTGTTATTAATATAAAAGAAAATTAAGGCTATTTTTTTTGTATGTGTTATCTTAGCAATAAATTAAGAATCTCATTTGAACTTGAAGGTTTCAAATGTAAATATCACCAATTACAACACTAACAAATATTTTGAGGTTGCAATTGAAAATACAACATATTACTATATACGTAGTATCTAACAATATTAATTTAGAATGAGATACAACTTTAATTGGTTCTAGGATGAGTTCGCCCTTACTTTGTTCTATTTGATAAGATAAATTATACCAAATGTATTATTCAATTACTCATTATGCTTTTAACAATTCCAAATATTTCAGAGTTTTTGTATAAAAAATCTATTGAAAATTTAAAATAATACTAATTTAAAATTATAAAGAATAAAAAGGCTAGAAGACTCCAATTTTTTGACATTGAGAATGTCAAGTCCTATTTTTGGTTTAGACACATGCGTACTTCATTTGTACTACATAAAAGAAATAATAAAGTAAGTTTGATTTGACCATTTGAAAATTTTATTTGTTCCTTTTGACATGTGCCTTTTCAAATTGATGCTAACTTTTCAAAAGCAAAATGCAAATGAAAGCAACTGAACTGATGGTAATATCTATCTTGATCTCAAATTGAATGAGATACAACTTTATCTTGATCTCAAATTGAACTAATAAATAAATTGGGTCAATTTAAATATAGTTTTGCAGAAGACTTTTTGTTTTCATCTCATTTTTATTTTCTCACAAAAAACATTACTTGGATGGCATTTTGAAAACTTTTTATTTTTTATTTTTTTAACCCGTGAGGTTATCAAAAATATTTTTTCTCTCTTATATTTTCGTTGTCACCTCACAATCAATACTTAATGTGTGTTATTATTATTATTGTTATTTTTCAGAAAAATTATCATTAATCCATTTTAATACAATTTTTAAGAGATAGTATTAAATTATTTAGTTCACTACGAAGGCCCACCCTCTAGATTTGATTTTGCGAAAATTAATAAATTACCACTTCACATCTACCATAATATTATTCCAATTTGGTGCCATAATTTTGACATGTGGAGCACTTATAAAACGAAATAATAATGTTTTAACGTGCATTAAATTAAGTACAATTTTTCATGTAAGATTTTATTCTTTCTGTTTATAGTATATTTTTAGATAGTGTTTTAATTACATATAGGCACAATTGAATTGTGCTATAAGTACGGACATTAGTTATTATATATATATTCGATTATTATTATTGCGTGAAGATCGAATGTCAATGGAACTAGTGTTAAGTAAGACTAAATTATACATACAATCCATCAAACAGCCAACCATTTTCAAGCCTCTCCTTGTCTTTCTCTACCAACCAATTAGTTAATAACAAAACATCTCTATCTTGTAAGACAAATAGCGAAAGTTCTTCATTTATTTAATTAACTTAGTTTTTGATTAATATACAATTAATTTCTTAAATGTACCCGACCATTGTCATGCTGTCTACATCTTCTTACTTAATTCATTTTTTTTTATTTTGTTGCTTAATGGTTTCAAATATATTATATATTTGCCTAGGATTCAACTATTTATATATACACCTACAAAATATTCTTAAAGTTGGGTACAAAAATTCGTAAGGAATATAACAGAAGAGACCAGCAAAAAAAAAATATATTTATCGACATGGAAATCCTATGTAACAAATATAATTTTCTCTTTAAAAAGAATAAAATTAGATCAATGATTAGAAAAGGAAATGGATAACTTTTTTTGCAAAATATCATAAATATGATCTTTATGATAAGTTGATTATCTCTTAAAAAATTTGTCAAAATATTCAATCTAAAAATTCATGTAATTAAAAATTGATATATATGGTTTATTTTTTATTGTTGAAATCTTTTATGATCATCTCTCTTCTAGATTGAATTTTTTATAAAAATTAGTGAAGTAATTATATAATCAACTGATCATCATGTAAATCATATCAATCAAATTTGCATGACAAAATCATTTATTTATCTTACAAAATAGATGGTCCTTTCTTTTTCTTTCTTTTTTTTTCCGTTTTCAAAGCGGTAAACATTTTAATACAACAAAAGATTGCTGGCTAATTAACAGGCCAGTGGCCGATAGATAATTAATTAATGGAGAAACAAAAGCATATGAAGAAGATCTGCAATGTCTCCCTTGATTAAAACACTATAATATAAACGAAAAGTAAGTTAATTAAATATATAAAAGGATAATGGAATTAAGAATTAGGTGAATTTAATATTAATTAAAATTAAAAAAATAAATAAATAAACGGATAATAATTAAAAGATTGTTAAAGGTAGATTGCGAATTAGTGATTGCTCCTTAATTCGATCATTAATGCTAGATAATTCATGTTTTGTCGTCATTTTGTGCTGAGGTGGGATGGATAGTCAAACACGTAATGACTAATTTACCCTTTTGAGGTTATTGTTTTGTAACTCATAATTAGCATTATTCATGGAAATTAATTAATGGGTTAATTGCACTTTACCCTTTTCAACTATATATGAGGGTACTAGCACTTTGCCATCTAAACTATTAAAATTAGCAATTAATACTACCAACTATTCAAGTTACTGCACTTCACTTGTTTTGCCTGACCGGATTAAAATTTTAAACGATTTAGAGCCCAAATGTAATTTTGAATAGATACTCAAACACATAATGACTAATTTACCCTTTTGAGGTTATTGTTTTGTAACTCATAATTGGCATTGTCCATGGAAATTATGCTTATTTCAAATGGTGTTTAATCATATTTCCTTATTCCTATACATACAAATAAATTGTTTAATCATATTTCCTTCTTCTTCTTCTTCTTCTTCTTCTTCTTCTTCTTCTTCTTCTTCTTCTTATTATTATTATTATTATTATTATTATTATTATTATTATTATTATAAGAACAATAATAATAAGAAAAAAAAAAGAGAAAAAAAAAATAAGAAGCAAAGAGCATATATATACTACTTGAATCAATTCAAAAACTATCATGTTGGTCTATATATGCAATAATTATGACATACTAAAATCTTACGATTAAGGGTATTAACATTGAGTCTTTCAATATTCATGCAATTGTTAATTGAAGTATTTGGAATGATTAACTCACTTGATAATTAAGACATGGAATCTGACTTTAATTTAAATATATATTAGGAAAACAATTTTTACTATATGTGCTGGGAAATTGATTCGCCATGTTTGACCATAATTCATTTATTTCTGTATTGTCAAATTAAGTCGAAATAGTCTAGTACGTGTTTTGTGAACAAGTCTTGTGGAAAAAAAGAGAGAGAAAGATATGGCATATAATGACATATGTTAAACAGCAAGGCCTTTCCCTCAAAAAAAAAAGAAAAATTAAATTAAATTATGCTTGAAAAGCCTAAACCCGGTGACTAACAAAATTATAAGTCTATAGGAAAAAAGGAATAAGAAACAATTTGGAACTTAGCTGGAGAAGTTTAACCCCAAACTAAAGGAAAATCTAATGGCGCTCCCTGCAGGTCCAACTTCTTAGCACTATGAGTTGCTTTAGTAGCCTGAATAGCCATTTAAATATTCATCATTTTATGCTCTTCAGTGACCCCTCTATTTTGAGTTTTAGAAGCAACTATAATAAAACTTACATCACATGTAGAGGAAGCGACCACCTCCCTACTTTAAGAAGTATCAGATTGAAATGGAACTTGAATAGGAGATGGAGTGCCTAGCTGTAAGAGGAACCTGGGTAGCTAAGGTCGTGACCTCAGTACTCGCAAATTTAGCCACAAACTCACTTTCTTCACCATCCTCCTTCTCGTCAACCTTATAGCAATCCTTTAAATCATCATTAAAATAGGACTTGGAGGACTCATTTGCATGCAAAGATGATTCATGGCCATAATCCATAAACATATGGTGGTTTGAAAACCGAAAACATTGTGATCGGAAGGGAACATGCAACATACTGAATTGGTAAAATAGATCCCGAGCCTATAACCGTTGTTGATGCACCTGTCAAACGTAAGTCTAAAACAATATCCAAAATCACTGAAATATCCACGTTACACATAACTTTATCACCCAAAACCATATTAGAAGCTGGAGGCATGACCTAAAGTGATTCTACATATTATATAATCACAAATATTACGATTTTTTCTTCTTTTATAAGACCTAGTGTACGTCAATGGAAGTGACAAGTATATGAACTCACCATAAAGCGTGCACATATATGCATAAGCTAGTTTGATCATTATCAAATAATTAGATAAACAAAAAAATATATGTTTTAATACTTTTGTACTGAATGGTTACTGAAATGCACACATTAAATATTTTTACTATTAGTGAAAGTACAATTTATCATAAAATGCATTTTAGTATTTGTTTTGTAAACAGATTTTGTTACACGTTTCAAATAACTATTTTATTATTATTGTTAATTTTTCAATTAAAAAGTCGAGAAAAAAATTGTAAAAAATTCTTTTAGAGAAATTAATTAGTTGACATATTTTTCTCCTGGTTAGCACCAGTCAAAATAGATTTTTCCGTCAAAATATGTATCTTCCCGGCCTGTAGAAACCTTTCCCTATACCGTTTAAGATATGATAGAATTAGACTACTTAAGAACTTTATGATACATAGTTTAATTAATTTTATCTATTGACAAATTTTAATCATAATATAATACCATGCAGGCCTAGTTGCGTCTGCATGTCAAACACGAATTCTATCTCTCTCTCTCTCACATATGACTTTTCACGTACAAGATTATCCATTTCATTATAATAATCTAAACAAATATTTTATATACACGTTGCGTGCCCACGCTAAATACATATACTTTAAATTAAAACATATATAAAATATGTTTCAAAATATATATATCTATATAAAATAAAATCGATCTCAAGGAGAAAAAATGAGTATTCTAGAATATAATATCCAATTATTCTCAATTAGCTAGGATTTAGGAATTAAAAGTTTTTTAGCAAACTTCAATATTTTTCTATAAATCATCTCTATTATTGGAACTTGAATTCATTAATTTACATGATAACTTTTCACTTAAGCTAGACGAAAAATCACTTTACCCTTATTTATTTTCATAAAATTATTCTATAAATAAAAGTAGAGATAATGGGTTATAAGGTCTCGCTCCGTAATGTTTTATAACTCAAAGGACGGACTCATGTTTAATAAAGGGAAGTAGTATCAATTTCATAATTTGGTTTTACAATAAGGACACTTTTCATAATATTAATTTATTTTAAGGAAAATGATAAATGTTGATGGACAAAAATACCCTACTATATCATTTATTCTAATTATACAAAAGACATATCATTCTCTCTTACATACACAGTTTAGAGAGAGAAAACAAAAAGCAAGGGAAAAGAGAAGTTGTCTCACCAATAATCTCACATCTTCCACCACCACTACCACCACCACCAACACCACCTGAATCTCCTATCTTATTGCCTAGAGGAGCGAGCCCCGTTCTCATCTTCATCTTCATCTTCTTCTTCTTCTTTTTTATGGATGTGCAATCGTAAAAGATATATAATTTTTGATCGAACCGTTGGATTTCGATGATTTTTGGATATGTTGTTCAGAAGACAAAGTTACTTTAATTGCACAAAAAATTAAGACGATCAGAGGTCGTTTTGCTATCGAAATCGACCAATTTCGACAGCCCAGCGGAATTTGAAAAAAAATATGATCGTAACTCTTTTTTTTTACGAATCCTGCGTCGATCCATATATATATATACATATAAATAAATTAAGCAGATGTTAATCTCATCAATTTTGATAGTGCTAAAATCATTTTAGCTCTTTATAGTTTGTTGTTCAAGTAGTGTTACTTTCTAGTTGTTGTTCAGAAGGTGCTAAATGCATTTAGCACCTTCTGGTTGTTGTCCAGGTGGTGCTAAATGCATTTAGCACCTTCTGGTTGCTGTCTAGGGGTGCTAAATGCATTTAGCACTTTCTAGTTGTATTTTCTGGCTGCCTTCTGATTGCTGTCCAGGGGTGCTAAATGCATTTAGCACCTTCTAGTTGTACTTTCTGGCTGCTGTCCAAGGGGTGCTAAATGCATTTAGCACCTTCTGGTTGCTATCCAGGGGTGCTAAATGCATTTAGCACCTTCTGGTTGCACTTTTTGACTGCTGTTCAGGGGGTGCTAAATGCATTTAGCACCTTCTGGTTGCTGTCCAGAGTTGCTAAATGTATTTAACACCTTCTGGTTGCACTTTCTGACTGCTGTCCAGGGGGTGCTAAATGCATTTAGCACCTTCTGGTTGCTGTCCAGGGGTGCTAAATGCATTTAGCACTTTCTGGTTGCACTTTTTAGTTGCTGTCCAGGGGGTGCTAAATGTATTTAGCACCTTCTGGTTGTTGTCCAGGGGTGCTAAATGCATTTAGCACCTTCTGGTTGCTATTAGTATCATAATTAGACGATATTATAAAGAAGGGATATTAGTGTCTTTTTTGTACAATGTCCTTAATTTACATGGCTAATTTTTAAGTTTCCTTTATAATTATATTATTATTATTATTATAATGAGCTCTTATACCTAATTGCCTCATAAAAGTAATTCTTAATTTTTCTTTCAAATTATCAATCAAAGTACCATATTCAATATTGGATCCAGCAGGTGTTGGTATTTAAAATAATTTGACATTAAAAGAAAAAAAAAAGGAAAAGGAAAGTAGGAAAGTGGGGCATCACCATCACTAGGTACGTACGTACTTTACCAATAACTTCATTTCACTTACTATATAAAGTAACCATTTGGAGCCCATGAACTCCATACAAACCCTTCCATAAACCCTACCAATAATGGCTCTTCAACTTTTCACACCATTTCTCTTTCTCTCTCTCTTCCTCTTTCTCTCTCCTACCATTTTTGCTTACACACAACACGACATTAAATCATGGTGCACCCAAACACCACACCCGAAACCATGTGAGTACTTCTTGGCCCAAAACCCTAACTATGGTCCGATCAAACAAAAACCCGACTTCTTAAAAGCATCGCTAAAGCTAGCCCTAGACAGGGCTTTGAACGCAAATGTCAAGACCAAAACCCTTGGCTTGAAATGTCGAAACGAGCAAGAAAAAGCTGCTTGGGCAGATTGTTTAGAGCTCTACGAGGACACAGTCTCGAGGCTCAACAAAACCGCGGACCCTTTGACCAAGTGCTCTCATGCCGACTCGCAAACCTGGCTCAGCTCGGCCCTAACCAACCTCGAGACCTGTCGAGCCGGGTTCTTGGAGCTAGGGGTGGGTGATTACCTATTGCCCTTGATGTCCAACAATGTGTCCATGCTTATTAGCAACACTTTGGCAATGAACGAGGGCAACGGGTCGGATAATGGGCCGGGTCATAAAAATGGGTTCCCGAGTTGGGTCCGACCTGGTGACCGGAAACTTTTGCAGGCAGGTTCGCCAGCAGCTCAGGCAAACGTGGTGGTGGCTCAAGACGGGTCGGGGAATTATAAGACAGTGGGGGAGGCGGTGGCAGCGGCGGGGAGGAGGGCAGGGAGTGGGAGGTATGTGATATATATTAAGGCAGGGACTTACCGGGAGAATGTGGAGGTGGGTTCAAAGTTGAAGAATATTATGTTTTTGGGTGATGGTATTGGGAGGACTATTATAACCGGTAGTAAAAGTGTTGGTGGTGGCACCACCACCTTCAAATCGGCCACCGTTGGTAAGTTGCATGAACAACATAAATCTTTGTCCTTTTTTCTGTTCGTAAATTTCATTAGAAGTTATATGCTCCAAAATTATTTTATAAAAAAAGGAAAAATATGTTCCTATCATTTTTAGCAACCAATAATTTATACTGGTACTAATACGTTGTAAATTTTGAAAATATACGTACTTATTAATATATCAGTATAAAAAAATATTGTTGATGAAATTGGTCTGTAATTCTTATAGCGCAGTGATATTATTGCTGATATTTGAAAGGAGAGTGAAAAAAAGAAAAGAAAAGAAATGACATATCGTATAATATATATAGTATCATAGTTCGCTGGGTATATATGTTTGACCAGCAAAATGTTTGACTACTTAGGAAATAGTCGCATGAATCATACTTTTTTGAAAAATTTATTAGAAATTAAAAGGTACATTTTTTGTATTCTAAAATTAAAGGTCTTTCTTTACTTTTCCGCTTTTTGTAAAAGATTATTAATTTCATGGTAGTTGATTGTTAAAGCAGCAAAAAATATTTCTATTAGTTCAAATGCACAACTAAATCGTTTGATCAAGCATTCTCACACTTATTTATAAATTGTATCCAATTAAAATTAATTAAGAATTGTCGTATGTTATACACATATTGGGTGTAACGCGTATTATAGGACACATTTGACCATGGAAAAAAGTATTTATTGTTTCAATATATAATATTATATATATATATACATATTGGGTGTAAAACGTATTCTAGTACACATTCATGAAAAAAGAGTATTTATTTTTCTAATATATAATATTATATATATACACATATTGGGTGTAACACGTATTATAGTACACATTCATAAAAAAAGAGTATTTATTTTTCCATCCAATGGGACTTGAATTAAATAAGATCCCAAATCATTTGGCAATATTTATTTAATTTGGTCAAACTTTTGAGGATTTACTTTAAGTAATATTGACACAATCTTTTTTCCCTATAACCACCAGCTGTCGTGGGAGACGGATTCATAGCCCGGGGCATAACATTCCGCAACACCGCGGGCCCACAGAACCACCAGGCCGTGGCCCTCCGGTCCGGCTCCGACCTCTCGGTATTTTACCAATGTTCCTTCGAAGGTTATCAAGACACTCTCTACGTTCACTCAGACCGCCAGTTTTATAAAAACTGTGATATTTACGGTACAGTCGACTTCATTTTTGGCAACGCTGCCGTAGTTTTCCAAAATTGCAATATTTACCCCCGCAATCCGCCCAACAAAACCAACACCATCACAGCCCAGGGCCGAACCGACGCAAATCAGAACACGGGTATTTCGATTCACAACTGTCGGGTCACCCCAGCCTCGGATCTCAGATCGAATCAAGGGTCCGTTAGGACTTATTTGGGTCGGCCCTGGAAGCAGTATTCGAGGGTGGTGTTTATGCAGACTAATATGGATAGTTTCATTGACCCGGCAGGTTGGTTGCCATGGAGTGGGAATTTTGCTTTAAGTACTTTGTATTATGGGGAGTATATGAATACTGGTCCGGGTTCAGCTACAGGTAGAAGGGTGAAGTGGGGCGGGTACCGGGTTATAACGAGTGCAGCGGAGGCGGGGAGGTTTACAGTTGGGAGTTTTATTGCAGGGGGGTCTTGGTTGCCGGCTACCAATGTGCCATTTACTGCAGGGCTTTGATTTGTTTGAAAAAAACTTGTTGGTGGTTTGTTGGATTTGGAATTATTATTTAGTTTATGCCCAATTGTTATATAATTATTAGGATATTAATTTGTTTATTTTTGATGTAAAAGTGATGCATGTCATTCTTTATACAATTGAATAAGATGGTAATAGTTTAAAAAAAATAATGTAATAATAATTTAGTTAATGGATTATGGTGTACTTACGAGTTCTTTAATTTCAGAGTTTATATTCAATGTTTAGATTTAAAATTCAAATTTTAGATTTAGACAAAAAGAAATATCACCCAACTCATTTCTCTATTAGAAGTAAAAGATTCATGTTTAGTTCTATCCTTCATAATGTTCTATTGGAAATTAAAGCATATATATTCAGTACTCTTTAAGTCTATTATTAGCTTAATTAATTAAGTATTGAAAAAAAAAATTAAGAGCGATCTCTGATTTAATTTCTTTATACCCTCTCCCTTCCCCTCAAATTACTTTATTATTAAAAATTATGAAATTAAATAATTAAATTGAGTAAAATATTCCACAAGTTGATGTCGAGTATATATGACGGTCAATATGATCAAAGGGAATATATCAACAATTCTAGCTTTTGAAGGTGATGTACTTGTATATATGTGTGTGTGTGTGGGAATTTGAGTGCCTACTCTTACTTTATCCCATAAGATAAAATCAAATGTGATTTAGACTTTGGGTGTCGTTCTTACATATCAGACGTTGGGTACCAATATTTTGTATAGTAAGTATTTGGGTGTCATTTTGGATGAAATCCGTTAATCGACGTGGTCAATCATTAGCTCCGTTAATTTTTGACCCAATTTACCCATTTTACTCCTAGAAAAAGACAAAACATATTACTCTTACTTAGGAGTAAAATGGTCAAAAAATAATAGAGCTAACAGTTGACCACGTTAACTGACGAATTCCGTCCAAAATGGCACCCAAACACCTATTATACAAAATTGTGGCACCCAACTGTTTGATATGGAAGAACGAACAGCACTCAAAATCTAAATCACCCTAAAATCAACCTTTTTTCTGCACCACCGAATTTCATATTAAATTTAAAAGGAATAGAAATAACTGCCACAAGAATGCAGAAAACAAATATTGCATTTGGGTCCTTTGGACATAATTAATATCATCAACCACCCTTCCAATTTATCCAGTAGTTAACTAAGCCACCATCTCCATTTAACCTGCATGTGCATGATAAAAGATCATTATTTTAGCATGCCACATGCACGGTCAAGGCCCAGCGGGACGGAATCAAAAAATTCAAATAAACCTGCATTAATTCGGGTTAACCATATCTTAAGGCGGGTTGGGTTGGGTTGGATTTGTTCTAACTCAACCCATTGCTCTTAATTCCTGTATTAACCTTAATTATAATTTTATATATTATATATTTATATATACGGCCAATCTCATATATATGCATAGGGTTCAAACACAGACCGACTTTTAGTGACGGCATGTATGCCCAAACGTATTAGCAACAAAAAATCCTATGTACAAGCTCTGTATTAATAGAGACGAACTCTAAATCTATAAATTGAATCTTATAAGAAAAGTGTTTTACGTAATGCCCCAAAAAATAGAATTGTTTAAATTAGATAGAAGTTAAAAATTGAAGTTTTTAATTAATTTGGAACATAAATTAATTTGACTCACAACCAGCTCTGCGACAAAATGAGAGAAGAATGATGACTACGGCGACGCCTGCCTCTACACCGACGATTATTGCTACTGTTTCTCCAACATGGTCGCCATTGGTGGAATCTATACATATATAATATATACAAACACCAAATAAAATTCAAAAGCATGTATAAAATGACAGTATTTTGTATAAAAGTAGACTGCCAATAGCTCTTATAACATAACTGACGCTACTAGAATAATGCGTTGTGGTAGCCTAAGTGTAGACCCGTCAAGTTATAGTATAGTCTCAGAAGACCAATTATCGATCCACAGGGATAATTGGAAAGAAATGGAATGGATTACAGATTTTACTTTTTTCTGGTTTTGTAAAAGATTGGTTGTGAAACAACGGAAATGTAAATTGGTTGTGAAAATTAATAAGAAAACACTAAGGTATTTGGAAGTTGTTTGCGACACAATAGACGACGTTTACTAACTCATATAAGGATATTCATACACTTTTCTAAAAGGTGAGAAAATTGATGTTTTTCCTCAATTAGCAAATGGATGCGAAGCATAGCAACTCATTCCAAGCCTTAAGCTATTTCGAGAAGGAAAATAACCAAATTCCACCACATCTAACATTATCGAGTCTATTCTTAGCAATGGGGGTGAAGTAAAACAACTCATTCCCAATATAGCTAATCCGAAATATAAATGACAATTACATTGTAAAAAGGTTTAACATCAGCATGTATAAAAAATCTCATGGTTTAAAGGAATGAAAATTAAATAGTGAATCATTACTATGAAACGAGCCAAAGTTTATAGAATAAAATCGTCAATTAATCGATTATCACTTAGGATAGACAATAAAAAGTCTAAATAACACATATAGTGTAAGAAGCACTCAAAATATCATTAAATGAATCAAAGATGAGTTAAACAAAGTTATAAATCATTTATGAATTTTTTAAGAACTCTTCATAATCTCTACAAAAAGGAAAAATAATTTATAGATAGGGGAAAAGGATTACAAGCTTTCTAGAACCATATAAATATGTTGTACTATCATTAACAAATAAGATACAAGGTATATAAAGTCTAATCTTCAGATGAAAATACCTAAGAAGCTTGTAAGATAAAAATATTGAAGAAGAAAACACTACCTAAGGAGGGGATTTAGGCGACCTATCATCTCTGTCACCTAAGAGAAGTTTTTACATCGCCTTATCTAAGGCGACGTAAACTACATCGTCTTAGATCCGTCGCCTAATTTCTGTCTCCCAAGGTCCTAGGCGACGTATGTTATTACGATGTCGTCTTAATGGCCACTTAGGCCACGCAACTTTTATACTCCGTCGTCGACGATGTTACACTTAGGCCACGTAAGTGGTATATTACGTCGCCTAAGACGTACACCTAGGCAACGTTAGTATTATCTTACATCTGCTAAGAAGGAAACCTAGGGCACGCATATATTATCCTTCGTCGTCTAAGGTGGAACGTCTATGTGACGTTGCTATTATCTTATGTCTGCTAAGACGTAAACCTAAGCCACGCATATATTATCCTACGTCGTCTAAGGTTGTATACGTAGGCCACCTTGGTATTTGTACTACGTCTCTTAAGAGGTACATTTAGGTCACCCATCTATTATCCTACGTTGTCTAAGGTGGTATACCTAGGCCATGTTGGTATACTACATTGCTTAAGAGGTACACCTAGGCCATAAAGTTATTATCCTCCGTTTCTTAAGAGGTAAACCTATGCCACGAAGGTATTATCCTTCGTCTCTTAAGAGATACACCTAGGCCACCTATGTATTATATAATACGTCTCTTAAGTGTAAGACTAAGTCACGTACCTACGTCGCCTAAGAGCTGGTCATAATAAAAAATAAATAAATCTACATAGGCACTAATCCTGATTATTGGGGGCACTAATCTTAATTACTGGGGCGATTATTGGGCATTATAATTGTGGCCAGTAATCTAGATGTGTGTATATATATATAAACAAATAGGGCATCATTAGAATTAAACTTTAAAATTTATTAAATTAAAATTTTAACACATTATAAATGACTTGCTTTTTAATATTAAATGCTGAATTTAATTATTAACAATAAGAGAAAAGAAAACCATTATTATTATATCTTAATGATGAATGAAGATACAAAACAAACACTCCCTAAATGAGTTGAATGATCTGATCAGATGCTCAACATATCATACTTATTTTTATGAATAAATATTCTCCACCAATTTTTATTTTTGGGAAAAAAAATGTTTCTCGCCACTCAAAGAAAAAATAACATCTCACTATATTGTTCAATTAATCAACTCACAAAAATTGCATTCATTTTCTATATTGTCATCAAACAAAGTTTAGTATTTTTAATTTAAAGTATTTAAACTATTTTTAAAATAATCAAATCCTATAATATCTTTAGGTGTTTTTTTTTTGTTTTTTTGTTTTTTTTGTTTTTTTTTTATAATTCATGCAGAATGCGACTAAGCTATTTTGGTAGTTTTAGTAGCAAACATGTCATTTGCATGTATGTATAAAGCATACTGTTACAATGAAAATAACTTAGAAAAGTAAGAAACATAATGGTGTAACAAAGGTAAGAAATTGAAGGAAATTTTTTTAACATGAATTTATTGAATTACATGAGTTAAAATATTGGAGGAAACTCAAATCAAGCAAGTGAAAGAATTTTTTAAATACGTCTGTCATATCTCATAATATCGCACAAATGAGTTTTTGGCAGTGGGAGAGGTGGCTGGTCAAGCTTAACGACTAATGATCTTTAAATCTATTGCCTTTCGGGAATTTCAAATCAATTCAAACAATGATATTGTAATTTTATGGTATTACAATTCCGTAAAATTGTAATTCTAATACAATTTTAAAATAGTGTATGCAAACGCACCTTAACATACATAGATTTCTAGAATGATCTTGTACACTCCAATGTAAGATTAGCGTTTGAATCTATCAAGAGTATTTAGGTCACTCCAATCATAATGTATAGATTAATTACGAGATAAAGTCTTAACTTTCTGTATTCCAGAAATAAGCACATCTCAACGTACTTGTATCAAAATTGTATATTATTTAGATTTTTTTTCTTTTATAGATATCAATTTAGCGGAACAACATGAAGTTTTTTTGAAATGACAGATAGAACAAGGTAGTGTTTCTCTTGAAACCACAAATTTTGCTAAAAAATAATTGTAAACGTTTATACCTCTCGTTGCCACCGGAATTAATACCATTGCTGTGAGCACCCCTTCATTACTTCCTCACGCATGCCTACCTCCCACCAGCACCATCATCAGTACATGTTCCCCTTTCGCGTTCTACTCGGAATGTCCTTCCATCTGGAAATTTTTTTTTTTAGCGAGGGAGATCGTAAATTTCACCAGTAAATAATAAGAATTAGCACGTTTTACAGACATTGACATTCACAAGGTCTACATATATGCACACTTTGCTTTGAAGGGTTCATAAATAAACTATATTTGTAACAATAATAATAATAATGTAGTCTTAAATAGTTTATATTTTCAATGATAATCTCTAATACTTAGTACTCGCTTGCTTTGAAATTCTGGGTCTAAAGTTAATAGTTATTATTTTATTTAAAATATTTAAAATAAGAGTTTAGTTGTTCTTGTTGTTTTTATTTATTTTTTATTTTTTTATCAATGTACCAAATTTCACAATGGTTAAAAAATTTTGTCTTATTAATTCTTATTTATTTTCAAATTAAGAATCCATATTTGGGTTCAAATTTTTATGATAATGCACTAATTTTAACATAATTAGTAGTTAATAACATAATTTGCTCATAATCGTTAAAAACTATATATTGTTAATGTCCTTACAAGAGAAACTAGACCATTGGATGTGGGACATTTACAAAATATTAAATTCATAATTTGACACGAAGTAGTAATATTGATGTTCTTTATTTTTTCTATATTTACTAGATTAATAATTCAATTTAAATTTGTTGTCATTCGGCCGTGAGGATATTCAGCGTTCCCCATCAGAAGATGCAGATTCAACTCTCGGGACAGAAACTTAACCATAAAAGGCTTCTTATATTTTACTGGCTTGTACCCACAGAAAAATAAAATTTTTGATGTATGTGTACCCATGAAGATATGTATATTAGAATATAATTTTGAGCAATTATATGTAATTTTAAGCAAAAATTATGTTAACGCGAGGAATAGTCCACCATCACTATGGCCGTGAATCCGTCATTAAACATAATGTGAAATTTGGCTACAGGATACTGCTACATGTATAGTACGAATATGCAAAATTATTATTCAACATTTTTAAAAGAAAATTGTTAGCATGTTTAATACAAGAAAATTACTTTTTCTTCTTTCTTACCAAAAATGGTCCTTATAAGATATTTTTTATTAGATGACAAAATGCCTCTATTTTATTATAATAATGAGAATTGTATAGCACTTAGTAGCAATCATGCAATTTTCACTATACTTATATATCATAATATTGTAATGAAGATAAGTTATAAAATTGTTAGTGATTTTCACTGTACTTATATATCAATCAATCATGCGTTTGTTTCGAGTCAGGTTGCACAAGATACATGGAATCATTTTGAATCAATTTTGGGTACATATAGTGTGGGTAATTAGCTTGCTTTGAAAATTAGTAGTTGGTGACTGTTCAAGGTGAAATCTCCTCGTCTCAAGGAAATTTTGTCTTTCATTCCTACAAGTATTTGATGGGAGTTATGGAAGCATCGTAACCAATGTCGCTTTGAAGGTTTAAAGGTAGAGAATCGGACTATTATTAATAATGTCCGCAACTCTATTATAAATGTTTTTTCCGGTTCTAATGTGTTGAAGAAATCTGCTTTGGGGGATGTTTTTGTGCTCAAACAGTTGGGTTTGCACGGTTATCAGTATATCGTTAGTTCCTGTATTGTTACTTGATGGCAGTGCCCGGCTAGAAATTGATTTAAGCTCAATTTTGATGGTTGTTCTAAAGGGAATCCAAGTCAAAGTGGCAGTGGTAATTTGCTTCGAAATGACTGTGGGAAAATTGTGTGAGCTCAAGCAGATGGGTTTGGTACTCAGTCTAATATGGTGGCCGAGGCTCATGCTCTTATGCATGGTATGGAGAGATGTCTTCATGAGGGATACTTTGATGTTGATTTCGAAATGGACTCTATGGTCATACTTCAAATTTTGAAAAAGGAAATTGAGGTTCCTTGGTGTGTGGTGTATGAGGTTAGGACCATGATGGTTTATTTGGAGCAACTGAATTATCACCTAGCTCATGTGTATAGAGAGAGCAATCAATGTGCTGATTGTCTTGCTAACTTGGGGTTTAATGCTCAAAGGAAAATTGTGTTTAGTGGTTTTGGTGAGTTGCCTTTGGCATTAAAGGGATTTGTTAATAGTGATAGGCTCGGTTTTTTCAATTTACGTTTTATAAAATAATTGTACTGCTGCATTTCTCTTTTTAATAAAAGTTGCCTGAGTTAAAAAAAATCCAAAAAAAAAGAAAAGAAGATAAGTTATAAAATAACCAAACATAATGCTTTAATTTAGGTGAGTTAGAAAGCTAAGAAAATAGCTTATAATTATATTATTTTTTTATATAATTTTTTTGTTAAATTTTATCACGTTCCACTCTTGTGTGTGGGTTAGCCTAAAATATTGGAGAAAATTGATGTTAAAATTTTACTACTAGATAATACGCGTAATAAAATATCATTATTTTTGGTTAAAATTAATTGATTATTATTAAGACTTTGGGAGTTATTCTTTTAATTTAATGAAAATTCAAATATATTTATTCTATTTTTAATAGATAAGAATAATTGACTTAATTTCTTGTTATGCTTTTATGAGTAAGAAGTTTATACTATCATAAATCTAACTAATTTAACGCCATTCTTGATCGGATTTTAGTCATGTTGTAAATCACATTATAAAAATTGAGAAATTATTGAATTCATTAAATTAAGTTTGTAAATTAAATATTAAACATATCTTGGCTATGAATACTAAATGTTGAATTTTAACTATTAAAATATGAGAAAACAAAAGACACTAGACTACCTTGGGCAATAACAACTTTACTTGAGTGTAGTTATATATATTTTTTACTTCTTTCAATTATGTAGACACTCCAATCCGTGACCCTCGTAAGAACCCTAAAAACCCTCGAAAAGGCACTTTCTTGAAGTCTGAGACTCACCCACACACTAGAAACTGCTTTAGGAAGTTCTTGTCCAAACAAACCTATTTCCAGGGGACTTTATCCCGCGACAAACCAGTTTGTCTCATGACAAACCCCTCTGAACCAGACCATCCACTCCCTGACACATCAGTCTGTCAGGGACATCATTTCAGCAGTTTGTCGTGCGACATTTGACCAATTGTCACACAACATTTCCATTTTTGTAGTGAATGTCACGCAATAAACTCCTCCGAGCAATATAAATAAGCCAACACCCCCAATGGTTGAAGGAGGAGTTTTGGAAGTGAAAATTCTCTATTATTCTCTATAATTTTCTAATCTTGGAAGCATTCTCAAGTGCCATCTATGATCATTTGATTTATGAGGAGTCATCGAATCTATTCTCGATTGACACTCGGCGTGTTATTTTCTAGAGTTGAATTCTCAAAAATCTTTGAAGAAGAAAAGCTAATATCCGTCGGATTATCTTCTGTCGTATTATATTTTCTCTCCTTCTTATACATATCGTCGAGGACGTAATGAAAGTTTCTTCTAGTCTTTAAATTATATATCTGTGTACTCATTTTCATTTCTTATATCCGTTGTTCTGTCCACATTCTAATTGAATAAACTTCTTGTTAAGTTACAAATAGTCTAATATCTTCAAAACAAAACTTTGATAAAACCGTTTGTAGAATTAGAAAAAGTAAGTACATTATCGTTTGGATAAAACCAAGTTTTCTAAATCCTGGACTGGTAAAATTTACTTAGGAGTTAAAATCGGATATAGCATGTCTTCATAGATTGTGATATACCTGATACGCTCTCCTCAAGAGTTCAATTCCATATTAATTAAATTCTAAGAAGATTCGATTTTTTCTTAAATAAACCGAAACAAAAATGAAACCGTTATTGTTATTTGAGAAAACAACACTGGAATATCTTATAAATTTCAAAACCTAGAAACTTTGTCATTTGTACTTCGATTCCAAAACCAAAACATCGGATTACAGAATACAAGGTTTTCACCATTTTCCCCAGTTTTCCCCAAAATAAGGTTCTCTTTAAAAATTATTTTCAAAAGGTGGTAAACTAGTAGTAAAAGTATCCAAGTTCTTCAAAATAGAATAAACATATAAGGCCACTAGAGAGTGAAAAGGTGGAATGGGTGTTTAACACCTTCCCAAACCGTAATATAATTCTCGAACCCTATAAAACCTTGGTTTCTTAGACAATCATGTAAGGAAAAGGCTTGCCTATGGCCTTTCTTCTTACACTAACATTTTTATCCGTTTTCTAGTAAAATGTACTGTCGACTCTGAACGAACCTTTTTTGCATCTAGAAATAGAAAAATAAGAAGGCATGAACACTTATAAGCAAAATGGAATAACGAAAACGTTTTCTGATATTTTAGACTTCCAAACTAGAGGTTGATACCTGGTGGTCGCATTTGTGGATTTTCACAGTGGTGACTCTATTGGGGAGATAGAAAACTAGGCTCTTATATAAGGACTTTAGTTTATTATTTGTTGAATGCCTGGTTTTACTGCTTTCCCTACTGTTTTTCTGTTTGATAAATTGATTGTGAAAAAACCCATTTTTAATAAAAAATGCGGTTTTCAAAACCTACGTTGAAAAATAAGATATTTGTGAATTAAACCTTTCTAAAAAATTTCACGGCCATCACTTTTTATGCGTTGGTTCTATGAGTGTGATTTTACCCCAAACCTTCGGATATACCATAAGTGAATAAGGAGTTGGCTCGCTTGGGCCAACGTAAACTAAAAGCATTTACTTTCACTCTCCTTGGCTAAGTTCACCCTCGAGGTATATCGAGTCACAAGAACACTCACGTACCCGGGAAGTATATCAAAAGACTCTCGCACGTACCCATCCTTAGGGTATATCACAAGGTCTTTCCAAATAAGAGCGTGCTTGAAGCCTTAATCGTACATTCACCCACATTGCATATAAGATTGAGTTTGAGTAAAACACATGTCAAAACAGTCATAAGGGATGTACCACCTTACAGTTTACTTTACACGATCATTTCTCAAAGTCTCAAGGCTTATCTCATTGGTATATTTTCTTTGTGGTTCTTTTGGCAAAATTAATTAAGTCACACCGTAGTTTCCCTTCATCTTCGCCACATTGTTTTCTTTACAGTCCTAAAAGCCACGGTCTGAAAGGTTAGGCTGGACGAGATCTTACGAGAAGATTAGTATGACCAAGCACACCGATTATGTCGAATGAGGGGGAGATCAAAACTGTTGAGCAATTTCTAGCTAAGGCATCAAGAACTCAGCCAACCTTGGAAGATACACATCACCTACTCATGTTAGTCAACCAGAGTTTGGCAGGCATCACTACTGAGCAACAGAACACCCGAATTCGTATGGAAGAGTTGTCAGCCGAACAGACTGCACCGGTAGGGTCTGAACGCTTACCACCAAATTGTGATCAAGCGCAGTCTTCCCGTCACTGAGCATCGAACCCTCGCCCTACTCAAGAAGTACCGCCACTTGCCCTCGCAAACATTACACAACCACCGGGTCCTATGCCACCAGGTCCTGTACAACCACATCCCAACCAAGTCCAATGGGCCTTGGGTTCTAGCCCTACTTGCCAACAACAAGAACGACCAATCATTTGGCCACAACCTCAGGATCAAGTGGGCCTTAAACCCCCTACTAATAATGCCCGCTGATTCTTTTAAGGCACACCTCACCCGTAACCCCGGCAGCCCTCCTCAACGAATTTCCAGACATGAATAAACTCTAGACGGCTTATGCACAATCGGTAGTGGCCCAGGAACAACCCGAAGAGGTACCAAAAGAAAATGAAGAGTTGAAGAATTGAAAAAACAAATGAGGATCCTACAAAAAGGAATCTCACAAATCAAGGGGGAAGATAAGATCACACATATGAATGCTTTCTCTCTCTATCCCGAAGCCAGGTTATCCTAAGGGTTCAAACTCCTTTTCATTACAAAGTTTATCGGAACAACCCCCTCCCCCGAAAACGCATCTCCAATCATACATTTGGTTCATACAGGTATCAGGTTGTGGGGAACCTAAGTTGGCCCAAGCTTTTCATATGATTCTCACGAGAGCACCTCTAAGATGGTTTTTCGACATAGAGAGGCCTCATACAAAGACCTGGGGAGATATCCTCAAGGATTTCATGTCAAAATACAGGTTGAATAAAGACTTAAAAATTACCCATAAGCATCTGGAAATGACCAAACATGGAGAAAAAGAGAGTTTTATCGATTTTGTCACTCGCTAGAGGGAAATGGCCTGCAAATGTCAAAGAGACCAGACGAGGAAGAGCAACTGGAGATCATACAGAAAATTTTTACGATAGCTATCATGAATTAAATGGAAAAACACGTCTTTCCACACTTCAGAGCGCTATTGAGTATGGGTTCCCAAGTAAAAGATGAGTTAGCCAGGAAGGCCTCAACATAAACCAAAAAGGCCTCTTACTCCGGGAAGAAGATGACTACTTTAATGTTGAATCAATTGAGTACCTACCAATACCAGTAAAACCCTTTTTAATAACAACACGCGCCACAAATGAATTGGCTAGCACAAGCAAAATTATCGAATACAAAAATTAAAAAAAGAGAGGAATTTTTGGACCCTCCCCACCACTTTAACCAAGAGCCTAGAGTTAGTTTGGAATTCCGGATTGATCACCTCACTTAATCCTCACCCACCACAAAGTCCCATTCCAAGTACTTGGAGGATGAATGAGAATTATTTGTACCACTAGGTGGCCGGCCACGACAAAGACCTTTGTTTGGCCCTTCGGTACAGTATCCAAAACCTGATCGAGGTTAGAACAATCCCCACACCCGATGGGTCCAATGTCACCAACAATCCACTACCCAACCACGCCCCAACCATTGGGATCAATACCTTGACAATAGATGAGGAGGGTTTCCACTATGTGGAACTTTGATTGAACCTATAAATTTCATTTCTAAATCCTTAAACAAGACTCAATTACCTTCTAGTTACCATCCAAAATCGAAAATTGCATGTAAATTCAGTTTAAGCATGAAAAGAAGGCATTGCATTGTGTTTTTGTGCTACTAAGCCATTTTGCAGGACTAAAGTGGTTAAGCAACTGAAGTTGTATGCAAGAAAAAAGTTTGAAAGAGAAAAAATGAAAGAAGAAGGTCCGAAGAAAAAGTCAATATCTATTCCGAGGCCCGAGGCAAGGAAAAACCTCAGTAAACCACCTCGAAAGTACTAGCAAGAAGAAAATAGCAAGTCGTTAAGCATGGATGAAGTGAATGCAAGTATTCAAAAGTGATTCCAAGAGAAAAGAAGCTCAATTGAATTGATTCCGAAAGTTTCGGAGCAAAACTGAGAACTGCCGTAAAAAGCCTAAAATCGTAGCTGATCAATGCTTTTCTACATTGGGAATTTGAAGAAATATCCAGAAATAAAAGTTGTAGATATTTAAATTACCTACGCGAAGGCGAAAGCAATGTTTCAATCAGAGTTCAAAGAAAAAAGTTATGAGCAAAAGAAGAAGCAACCAAAAGAAAAAAAAATGCATAATGATCGATCCCTACCTCATTTTTTAGCACGTTTTCAGTTTTTAGTTCTTTTCGACTCGTTTCCTCAAGGATCATCCAACCCACAACTAGAAACACTTGTGTACCATATAAAAGGTCTTATATCTCATATTTTAGGGTACGCACAATTTAGAATTGATTAAACAGGGAGGTTGAGAGCACATAACATTCTTAGGAGCTTTTGCGTATGTCTGACGATCGAACTTTGAGTAATTTCTCTTTTATTTGTTAAAAAAAAATTGTTAGGTTAGTTTATTTATGATATTTTGAGGCTGGAACATCATTGTAATCAATGTTCATTCATCATTCAATTTAGTGATCAATTCAAATTTTAATCGCGTGTTGGGTAAACCGTAGTTTTCTGTTTTAGTTCAATTTAATTGCTTTTAATTATTATTTTTCTTTTATATTCATAAATTAGTTGTTAGAGATCAAATATATTCTGGAATCAACCTCAAACCCTCATTTTTGGGGTTGGTTCTAGGGTTTATAGGTCTGTTTTGTCGGTTTTTCGGTTTTTCATCGATTTATGCTTAATTCTCGTTTTATAATCAAATAGTTTGTATTTTTTTCATGCTATTCATATGTGATTCATTGCTCATCATTAGTAATCTGATTTTCGAGAATTTTTAGGGTTTAAGTCGAGTTTCTTCAATTTATGTCGATTTCGAGTTTGTTTACTATTTCTACCGTAAAATCTTCGTTTTCAATCGGAATTGAGAAATTCCACAGCCAAAAGTTTTCAAATATGATTTTCTACATTATTAGGTACTTATATACTGTTTTTCATAAATTCTAAGATCAATTATATGTTCAGTTTGATTATGTCTAGTTAAATCGTTTGTTAGGGATCCGTAGTGAAAGATACGTAGTTAATCTTTAAATGTAGTTCAATTTAGGTTTGAATCTAATTTTTTCATTATTTATAGATCACCTACTAAATATAAGAGTATTTTCTTATCTTTGCATGAGTTAAAAACATGTTTTTATAAGTTAACTTAAAAGTTCCATTTGATTAGGAACCGTAAAAACGTCAATTCACATATTTTTGCACTAAAATCCCAACTTGGAAGATTTGAGAACAGTATTTATCCTATAATTAGTTGGGTTAGTTTCTTAAGTGAATTGACTGATTTGGCACTGTTTTGGTATTTATTCACGTAAGTATCGAAAAAATGTTAGTTTTGACTTTCGGCATTTTTTTAACGGATTTTATTTGAATCACGTTCAAACATATTTAAACATTATAGGAGTGTTAAGCTACTATAACTTAACTGCTTGCACTTGGACGTAATATTTCGCACTTTTTAGGTATTGTCAGACTTATTTAAGATGATCCGACTTACCTAAGAATTGAGAATGAATCGGGCACCACAAGACATACTGCAATTTTTCGAACAGAGAATAGCGGAGAAGAATCAAAGATTGGTTCATTGATTATGCCACTGAAAATAGCCTAAGTTGCATCGAGCCTCAATCCGATAATCGACTAGTGGATGGCCAAAATGAACTTCATACTTAAACAAGGCTTAGGAAAATCCAATCAATGAATCCTTCAGCCATTTGCACTCACAACTAACCCTGGAAAATTTGGGATAAGATAGCCCCAAGGAAAATTAAAAGAGCTGTTGAAACCCCGAGGTCAGAAGAATTAGGAACTTTTGACGTCAGGAAGGGAGACAATATGTATGACAGAAACCTCCCCCGTTGCTTTCAATTGGTCGGTAGAGACATATTAACTTCCAACCTCAGTAAAATCAGATCCAGCTTCTTTGTGGGTCCAACAGATCACCCGTTCGGGGAGGGTTTACCAATCGCCGCCAGTCGAAATAGGGAAACAAGTTCCCCCTAAGAAGATAGGGGATGACTAAGTGTTGGAATAGTTGAAGAAGGCTTGGGCCCATATCACTATTTGGGGACTTTTGGTTGCTTCCAAACTCCACAGAACTGCCTTTGTCATGATGTTGGATAAGGCAATCATATCTCCCGACTCTACTCCCAAGCAAATACTAAGCATGATTAGATCGCTGTCCGTACAGAAAAGTTTATCATTTTCAGATGATGAACTATCACCCTTGGGAAAAAAACACAGTCTAGCACTGCATATTACAGTTCAAACTCGAGGAAAGATCATTCCCCAAGTACTCATTGACAACAAGTCTACCATAAATGTATGTCCTTTCAAAACAACCAAGTTTTGGGCCATTACAAAATCAGAACTCTCTCCATCCGCAGAAACTTTTAGGACCTATAATAACATCAGAAGGGCCGTCTTAGAATCTTTAAGGCTCTATCTCTTAATTGGTTTTGGGAGCTTTCCGGTTGACTTTCAAATCATCGACATACCTTCTAGTTTCAACTTTTTGCTGGGAAGAGCTTGGCTATACGACATCAGGACGTTGCATCAGAATATCAAAATCCCTTTTGGAGGGTAGGTAATTACCATACAAGGACATCTTAAAAGAACCTTGCTAGATTTAGAGATACCAGTGTTGGGGATCGGTAGTTAGAGTATACAGTTGGGAGGCTTCTCTTATGAGCCTTAGGTACAAGCACTCACTACTCAGATGATAGAATACCTACCTCCGGATAATATCCCTGGTCTTAGTGCCAAAATTAAAAACATGTAGAGAGTAATGAAGTATCTGCCTGGAACCAGCTTGGGCATGGGGCAACAAGGCCTTCTCCAAGTTTTAAAGCCAGTGGTAAGCCGTGAAAAAAAGGGCTTGGATATCAATGCATCGATGAAAACCACCGTAAATGTAAGGGCCAGGAACACCAATATCCAAGTTTTAGCTCACTCAACGGTATTTTCATCAAAGAAGGGGGGACTTCCCCTTTTACGATTTTTAAGAACCCTGGAGAAACAAAGATGGAGAGAATAAGCCAGGTTGGGAAATCTTCTATGAAGATGACCTCTATCTCAAGAGGGAAATCACACACTCCTTATCCACCAAACTAATAATCCAACAGGAAATACCAGGAAAGGAAAATGAAAATGAAGAAAGCGAAAGTGATGAAGAGTCAATTGGAGATCTGTTCAATGTCATGGCAATAGAATATGAAATGCCTAGGGATGATCCAGTACACTTAATTCACGCTGATCCAGAAGATATAATATGGGGGAAAGAGTGAAATTGTAAAGGGTAGTTGTCACGCCCCGTAGTTCAAAGGTGAAAGTTATAAGTAATAATAAAAAAAATAAAAAAAAATTAAAATCTATCAATAAGACAAGTTGTCTTTTCAAACTATTACAAAGCTACTATTAATTTACTGTAGTAAATGGAGACGAATCCTTCTTCATTCCCAAGTATATGCTTGTATTTCCTTCCAGCGATCCTCCTCCTTATTTTGGCAAAATATTCTCTACGGTTATAAGTTTCCCCCATTCTAAGGATATATATCTGAAAGGATAAGAAATGATAAACAAACGGTGAGCAAAAATATGCCCAATAGGTGTTACTAGGTGGAGGTGGTCGTAAGGTATCAATATTGTATTGGCTTGGTGAATAACGGATCATGATACTTTTCCTACAATTATGTGCAAAATTGGGTGTAATAGAACAATAGAGATATATATATTTATTAACATAAGTCACTAATACACCGTTATCTAGCTAGTTTTTAACAAACTACCTGATCAACCAAGCTCAACCCAACCCCGAGCATTTACGCGTAGTATAGCAATGGTCATCAAGGCACTCAACCTCCTGAGCCCTTACAGGTAGTTAATTTCATGAGTCTCCTACGTGGGTATCAATTAATTAAATCACCCTCTCCCAAAGTCACATGTGTATAGTAACCGATGCAATAAATATAATATAACTAATATTAACCGCAATGGAATGGGGACATCACAAAATTTCAATACGAGAAATGAAGAACAATTAAAACAATAATTATAGAATAATGTTTGAAAAAAATGTAGTCACAATGATATCAAAGATGAAGTGAAAAGAATGCATTTGGATTCAAGAAGAGGCAAACATAACGATAAAGAATTAAGGAGTAATAGAAAAATACCTACTTTCACTAAGTGGTTTGTTTTCAAAACTTGACTGGGTCTCGGCTGTTGCTGTGGCAATTGTATATAAATTAGTACCCAATATAGAATTAAAGAAAATAAATTATTATAAATATTTGATTAATTTTATTTAAGTCTTTACAAGAAACTTTCATATTATAAATTTTGTAAAATAATGTCCCGAAGATATAGTTATAATACACCGATATTATTTTTAAAATTTATATAAATAAATCTTATTTATGAATTTAATTAAATCTAGGTTATTTGATACATTTATATATAATAATAAGACATATTTTGGGGAGAAAATATTATATGTATATATATATATAGTGCACAACAATAGTATTTTAAAAACAACATTAAATTTTATATAACTTGAATTCTTTGCCTTATATACTCTGTAAACCTCTCGTTCAGGATCCAAAATATATCAAATAATATATCAAATCGAAGCTCTCGATGAGAGGAAGAGAATGGAAAAAACTAGAACTCCAGTGGACCTCTCACGCGCTTTCACGCGCCTCCTAAATGTGGCCACGAGCCACCACTCTCGGCCACGGGCCGGCGCGTGAGTCGTCTTCCTCGCACAGCACGACCTTGGCTACTTGTTTTGGACTTTTCTCACTCATTGCTTAACATTTTTTAGTGATTCAAAAGCCTATTTTGAGTATTTTTTCGAGAGGAATCCAAATATGTAAACATAATTGTCAAATTCAAAGTATTGAGAAAGTTATTGTATTCTGGTTTAAAATTATCAAAACTATCGATTTGAAAATCAAAAATTGAGCATGCTAGAGTTTATATTAATGAAATACAACCTTATTTAACTCCTATTTGGGTCTGAAAACATAGTTTTGTGTTTTTGTTTTAATCAATTTTCTTCAAAAATGAGTAATTTACGAATTTGGGGCAAAAATAGTGTAGTTTTAGTTTCTACGAAAGTTGGTGTATCAAACCTCAACCATTTTCAAATTAAACTTCCAGATCCCTTATTCAAACCATATTGAAGTGTTGTGTATTGCCAATTTTGGAATAATATTAGTATTAAAAGATCTGTAATTACCAAGTAACGCTTCAAAAGAATGCTTCTTAATTATACAAAATTAGAGAAGTATATGAACTAAAAATTGGGAAAGTAATTAAAGATAAGATTTAAAACCTTTATGGAGCTCTTCCAATGTTCAATTTGCAGCAGAAACCTCTTAGTAACAAATATCCAAATGTAGCTCAAACTAATTTTTATGTAATTCTCTCTTGTGGTGATTCAATTATGCTGGGAGAAGGCCTGTATTTATAGGGTTTGAGGTGCTGAATCAGGAGGTTGAAGAAGCTGGAGGCGTCTCATGCCCATGCAAAGTTTATTGCATGCTTTACACATTGGCCCCTTACTTATCAATTTAAGCACCTTACTCACTTAAGCTATTTTTGTGACAATACAAAGCTAATGAGTGACTATGCAAAGCTATATATAGGCCCTTATCCATAATTATAAGAATTTGAGTGACTAAAATAAAAGTATAATAATAAAAAATAATTATAATTTGACCCCCTTCATGTTCTTAAATTTGCATGTTAAGTCATATATATATACATATTGTAGAATTTAGGCCATTCTCTTAGAATTTAATTTTATGCAATGTAAATAGTGTGTATAAATATTATGGGTAGAAGATGTTTTCTTGGACAAGCTTTTTCTAAAACCCTATGGCCTAAAATAATTTTTTACAAAGTTTGGGGAAAATGAAAATTAACAATAGGTGTCATATATATTTCAATAGTTAAACATAGACATACATATATATATATATATACATCTCTTAAAAATAGAGTAGGGTACTAATTTTTAAAAGTCCATTATGTAATTATTATTATTTTATTATTTTATTTATGTATTTATTATAATATATATATATTTTTTAAAATTTAGAGTATTTAGGTTTAATATAAATGCTATTTCATCTCTATCTATTAAAACACTAACAACTATAAACCATAAAAGTAATAGGGCAAATATACAAATAAAGAAACCTTATTATAGTTTAGGCTATTACAGTAGCGATACGGGGAGAGTGAGAGGAAAACCAAGGAGAAGTCACTCCTAGATTTTCTTTTTGAAATTTTACTCGTATGGAATATTATTAATGAAGAGGATCCAATGTTTTTGTATTCCAATGTTATTAATTCAATGATTGCCTCAGCTGATATAGAAACTATGAATGAGCACCCAGATAGGAATGATACACGCATACAGAGTGTTGAAGGAGATACTTTGATAGTCAACCTAAGTACCGAGTTAGACAAGAGAGAAGTTCGTATCGCGACCAACTTAACCGAAATAAAGAAGGAAGAATTCACACAAACTTTGAAAGAGTATGTGGATGTCTTTAATTGGTCATATGCCGACATGTTAGTGCCAAATTGTGAAATAGTCATGCATGAGATCCATACCAAACCAGAATTCAAACCCGTTCAACAAAAGCTAAGAAAGCTTACACCGGAATGGTCGTTGAAAGTAAAGGGTGAATTAATGAGGAAATTAAGTGTGGAATTCTTTCAAGTGATTGATTATTCCACTTGGCTGGCCAACATCGTGGTATGTGTGTAGATTACTAGGACCTCAATGGAGCTTGTCCAAAAGATGATTTTTCTCTGCACAACATAGATCTGATAGTAGATAATATGACCAACCATGCGTTAAATTCGTTCATGGACAGTTTCTCGTGGTATTACCAGATCAAGATCCACCTAAGACGACCAAGAGAAAACAATTTTCATCACCTCATAAGGGACTTATTGCTACACATTTATGCCATTTGGTCTAAAGAACACCAGGGCAACTTACAGAGGGTTGCTACAGCTATATTTCATAATATGGTCCACAAGGAAGTCAAAGTATATGTGAACAACATGATCATCACGTCAAAGGAAAAGGAAGGCCAGATTTTGTCAGTATCAAATGAGACTCAATCCCCAAAAATGTGTGTTCGAGGTGACAAAGGAAAAACTGCTAGTATATGTTGTTAATAAGAAAGGCATCGAGGTAGACCTCGCCAAGGTTAAAGCCATCCAAGATATGCCCGAGCCTCGTACCGAGAAGGAAGTCCATGGGTTTTAAGGCAACTTACATTATATCAGCATGTTTATTTCCCAGCTCACCTAGATGTGTGAACCCATCTTCAAACTCCGGAGGAAGTCATCACCAAGAGAATGGAACGATCAGTGTTAGGAGGCATTCGATAAAATCAAGAGCTATATTTCCAATCCTCCAGTATTTACACCACCTTAACTAGGGTTACCATTATTATTATACCTGACAGTCACTAATACTGCTGTAGGAACTACGTTGGCCCAAAACCTAGCCGCCACACAGAAGGAACATGCCATCTATTATGTCATCAATAAATTATCCCCTTTTGAGTTAAACTATACACCATTGGAAAAATCCTCCACCGTTCACGTTTGGGTAACACAGAAACTACGTCACTACATGCTAACTTTCCCAGTTATCTTGGCATCACGCATCGATCCACTAAAGTACCTCTTTAAGAAGCTAGCTATTTCAAAACATATGGCAAAATAGTTATTTTTACTCTTCGAGTTTGACATCACCTAATGAAACAGTGGAAGATCAGAGATCAGAAGTGAGTTTCATACCTCACCCGATTAAAAAACATCGAAGAGAAATTTGAACACTCAGAGTTCTACTATATCCCCCAATCATAAAACAATTTTGCCGATGTACTGGCCACATTAATAACAATGATTGATATCTCAGATGGGATGGAAGAGATTATCCTCACAGTAGAGAAGAGATCCAACCTAGCTCACTACATGGCCATCGAATTTGAAAATGAAAAAACCGTGAACCCATCCACCTGGTTTTATGATATATGGAACCTGTTGAAGAAAAACAGATGCCCTAAGCAGGCAGATAAAAATACATGTGTCACACTCAAGAGACTAGCGTACATATTCATACTCTGCTCCGGGAGGCTGTACAAGAGAAACTACGACGAGACTCATCTCTAATGCCTCACAGAAGAAGAATCTGTTAGAATGATGGATCAGATACTGTAAACACCTCATTTTGCGAACCCCGTAAGAATTTCAAACTCCAAAAAAATAATCACGCATGCATGCACGAGCATTCCTAGATGCACATGTACTTTTCATATATGATACAGGTCAAAGAAGAAAGCCAAAAGGACCCCGGATGAGGAGTTACAGAATTATCGAAAATTGCCAGAACCGAAAATCGTCAAAAACTCCTGAAAACTTGTGAAAGGAGAGTTACGCATTTTGGATCATCCTAAAACTTTGAGAGTTGTTAGACATTACCATAAGGAGTAGCATACTCGAAAATCATATCAATCCGACAGTCGAATCTCCGAAAATTCAGAAAATCATGAGTTTGATTCGGGTGATTGAATGGAGGTCTTCTCAAAGTTAAAATGGTTTCAAGTTTGGTAAGTAGATAGGCCTTATTGTGGGGAAGAACATATTCAAAATTCATCTTTTTCAGACATGGGATCATCAAGAATCAATTTGTCTATCGTGCAATTCTAGTCGAAATGTCCTTCGTAGCAAATTAAAATAAATATAGGCCTTCCCAAATTCTGATCGACCTCAAATTTGGAAAAAGCTAGAAGACATTTTAAGGAAAAATATATCCAAAATTCAGTATAATCCAACAGCTAGAAGTCTAATTGTCGAGGTTGTTGTACACAAGTACGTTTCCTACGCGGAAACAAACTCTTTGTACTAATCTGAGCAGAACAAGTCATTCCCGAACTCCGATCGTCTTCAAATTTTTTACAGGGTCTAAAATACTTATATTGGCAATATATATCCAAAATTCAGCATGATCCAACGGCTAGAACTTGACTTTTCATGCAAAAAAGTGACATTGTCTACAACAAGTACCTTTCCTACGCGGAAACAAACTCTTCGTACCAATCAGAAAGAAAGGAGACCTTACCGAATTCTGATCGACCTGAAATTTTTATACAATCTAGAAGACTTCTATTCCCAACACATATACAAAAATCAAGATGAGCCAACGGTGGTAAGGCTTTGCGATAAGCTCCAAGAGTCTTAGTTGCAATCTCTTTTCTTGCTCTCCAAGTATTTTTTTCAACTATAAATAGACCCCCCCCCCTCCATTCATATTTTTCATCAACAATCAAGGGGATTTCGTGGTACACACTAAGAGACCTTTATTCTCACCCTCCAAGAGAGCTCAGGTATAATTTTCTCTCTCTTCTTTTATTTATTCGTCAGTTTTATAATTCATACTCTTGTGTGCATAATTTCTATTACTTAATAGCTTTTCAAAACCCTTTTTCAAATTGTTTTTCAAAACTAAAGGCGTATAATAAACCCTAATCCAATTTCAAAATAGTATTATTACTTTCTTACTTTTTCAAAAGTCTGGATTAGCGGTATTGTTATACGAAGGAATTGATAATCGCTATATATTCAATCTAACTCATAGATTGCAGTGTATATGCGATAAATACTAAATTATGAGAGCACTAATGCCATCTATATCGGTTTAATCAATAGACTATGGTACACGATCGGTCAACTCGCCTCATATTACATCGAATATAAGATTCCACGTTGAATCAGCTTCCGAAAAGCCCAAAGTTTTACAAAATCACTTGTTTCATTGCATCTATTATTATCAAACTCTCTTTTTCAAATCACACACACATATACACACTTATTTTTAAAATCATGGGCGAACTAGAAAACACATCGTTTTCATCCCAATCCCAATCCCTATTTCTAAGGCAAGCATGGAAAGCTGTAAAGTAATAGCAATAGCATGCAAGAACTGAATTATAACAAACGCATATCCTACTCAAGAGACCGAAAGGGCGAATTGGGTGCCTAACACCTTCCCGATTCGTAACTTAATTCCCAAACCTTCGAATGAACTAGTTTCGCATACATTGTGTATAAGAGGATATTTAATCCATAAATACGTCTCTTTTACACAAACCTTTTTTTATTTGTTTAGTAAAACAAACTGGAGACTCTTATTATTTTCAAAATCGATTTTCAAAGCAACAATGGAATCGCCATCCACGAGGACTCCCGGGCGTCAAGAATGCGGGTTCTCACAGATACACATAGGAGACTGTGGGCCTTATATGAGTGGTCATACGCTGGCCCGCAAGATCATTAAATAAGGTTATTATTGGTCAACCCTACAGAACGACTGCAATGATCATGTACATCACTACCATAAATGCCAGATCTATGCTAAGTCTCAGAAACTTCCTCTAAAAGAATTGTACAACATGACAGCTCCCCAACCTTTTGTAACCTGATGAATCAACATCATCAGGAAGGTATCGCCCAAGGCAAGTAATGGCCATGAATTCATTGTGGTGGCCATAGATTATTTTACTAAATGGCTGGAAGCATAATCTTCTATTGTTCTTGACGCCAAAAAGGTAGCTCAGTTTATTTGAAGAAACATCATTTGTTGATATGAGGTCCTGCACGAGGTAATCTCTAACAACGGCACTCATTTTGATGGACAGGCTAACACGGTTATGAAGGAGTACGGTATTACTAGACATAAATCTTCTCTGTATCAACCACAAACCAATTGGACAGTTGAGACCGCCAACAAGAATTTGAAGAATATCTTGAGAAAGATGACTGACACTTGTTGAGACTGGCCAAAGAAGCTTCCATATGCGCTATGGGGCTATCTTACTACCGAAAGAGTTTACACTAGAGCTACTCTGTTCTCCTTCACTTATTGGATGGAAGATGTCCTCCCGGTTGAATTGGAGATCCCTTCTCTCAAAGTAGTATTGGAAAACCAGATCAATGAAGTTGAGTGGGTCTAAGCCAGGCACAATGAGTTAACTCTACTAGACGAAAAGTGACTGAATGCCGCGTATCACTATCAAGGGTATAAGAACAAAATTTCTCGAGCCTTTAACCAGAAAAATACTCGTGGTATTAGTGAGAATGACATCATGCTAAAAGAGATTCGAGAGCCAGTTAGGGACCCGAGAGGAAAGTTTGGACAAAAATGGATTGGGCCGTACATTATCAAGGAAATCAACACGGGAGGAGCCGCGATACTTGCAAATTTAGATGGAAAATTACTTTATTCACCTGTCAACATAGATCATTTGAAAAAGTATTACCAATAAAACACACTGCATATATCTAAGAACTACGTAAACCTGAGCCCCAACTCGTTTTTTGTTTTTGAAAAATCAAACGGGGAACGTAGTCAACCTGAGAAGTGACTTCAAGCTTGATAAACAAATAATATTGTCTTATACGTTAATTTTTGGAGTTATTTGACGCGTTTATCTCTATAAAATAGCTCGGTTTGCCAATTTATTTTGCGATTAGTCTCGTAGCACTTTTGTATTTAACATTACTTGAAAAGGCACATTTTGTGTTTATTTTGATATCTTTATATCTCAAGAAATATTGTATTTAATACAATAATAAAAAATTTCATAGGACAAAAGGAATTCAAGATAGTAGAATTTTTCGTGGAATAAAAGGCATCTTAAGATAGTGAAATTTTTTATGGGATAAAAGGCATCTAAGATAGTGGTGGAATTTTTCATGGGACAAATGGCATCCAAGATAGTGGATCTATCCATGAAAAATATAAAAAAAAACATTGTCTATTTTTGGGTTCTTAGTGGAGAGATGGGCGGTAGACAACACATCACTTCTATTTATAGTCTTCATTGTTGTATTGAACGAATATTTTTTATTACTTCTCATCTTTCAATATATAAAGGGCTTGTAATAGTTTTTAGAGTGAGAAATGGAGTTCATTTCTATAATTCTTGTCTCTACATTTATTATGGAGTAAATTTCTTTGCTAATTCTAAAAGAGGAAGTTTGCAATGCATTAATTGTGTAAGTTTAATTCTTCAGAAATATAAGGCACCGCACAGAAAAGAGAAATCTATAGGTCAGAAGCCCCATGCCGCCAAAGGACTAAAAACACCAAAATTTAAACCATTTTCGAAAGATACAAAGGCATTTTGAGCTTTGATATAGGAAAAGTCTGAATTTGTGCGGTATGCAGACATTTCATCTACAAAAGGGTGAAAGGAAGGGTAAGCGTGGAAATGAAGGAAGGAAGATGGGTGTATTTATAAAAAAAGTGGTGCATGTACATATTTGTCGCGCGACAAACTTGTATCCATGAAGAATTGTCGCGCGACAAATCTAAAAAAAGTGTGCCTTTTGTTCTCTTTCGAGGCCTATAAAATCATTCTTGCCAAAAGAACTACTTTTGTGTACATTGTACGTACTTTGCTCTTTTACAGAAATCTAAAAAACTTCTTTATAGTAAACAGGTGGTATGGTTTCTAAGAACATTACTCGTATTTTATGTTATTTAATTTTATTTTTCACAAGCACATAATAAAAGGAATTTCATTTATAAAAGTTTAACAAAAGATTCCTATGAAAATAATTTTTTTTAAAAAAAAAAAAATCCAAAAGAAAAATAAAACTAACTACTAATTAACGTCTATCCAAGTCCTAAAACTATACAGGAAATAAATAAGCTAATCTATTCTAGCGTGCTTCGACACGCTCTCACTGTCTCAAGAAGCCTCCTCTGTAGCTGGCATGACAAGGGATGCCTCCACTGTTCGAACGGAGGACGTAGGTTGAATCGCAGAGGACCTCGAATGCCTGGAAGGCTGGCTACTACTCCTCCGAGACTCGGTTCGCGCGCTACAAACTGTAGCAATTTCCAGTTGTATAAGAAATGTGCATATAAGCCTCGCAGGTCGATTGCGCGAACCGTAACCATTTGTCACCACAAAAAATAAATTGAATCAACACAGGATTAATAAAGACACAAAATGAAAAGAGATAAGGAAATAGAAAAGGAGGAATATACCTCATCATCGGCACGACCGCCCAGAAAGCGAAAAGAATCATTAGGGAGGGAGACCTCTGGTACCGTATAGAGACGATGGCCCACACCGGCATATGATATATCCTGGGGAAGTGGAAGTAGGTCAATAAATGGAGTAGTAGGGCCCGTCGAAGCCAAAGAAGACCCCTTCTCACGAGTTGAAAATAACGAAGGTCGAGAAGATGAAGCGTTTATGCCAAGAGATCAGGCCGGAGGGCCTATAGCAGTCGAACAAATAGGCGTCAGTGTAGGAAAAGTCTAGACACCGAGAGGATCTACAACGGCAGCCTCCCTCAAAAGCAGGACCCCACTAGAAGGCGTAGCGACAACAGCTGGAGGGGTTCACCCAAACTACTCGTAATCTGCTACAAAATCCGCTGGCTCTAATGATCTCTCTAAGAAGGCCCTACCACCCTTTTCTACAACCTCTGCCTCCTAAAAAATTGCCCCCAAGGATATAAAGGGACCAGTAGGAAACAGGAAACCCTCTGCTGTAGCACCCAGAGGCGTAGACCGTTCCTCCCTAGTTGTCGCCTGAGATGGTTGCTCGTGATTTGGAGCCGCTCCTCTTCCATCACCGCCCTTGGGACCTTTACCACCATCACCACCCTCTGCAGCTGCAGGAACCTCTCTATCATCATTTAGATCATCATCGTTCGAATCTAGAACTGTCTCCCTCTAGTTAGAGATAGGAGGCAGATGACCCGGGACTGTCGTGGAAAGGTGGAGCTAACCTCGAATATAGTTAGGATCGCCACCTAATGCCCTGTATTAGTCATAGAAAACCCGACCCCGAGTACCCTTCGGGTCCCTCATCAGATATCGAGCCATGAAAGTAGCATAATCGTCCTCTTGGGTAAAAGTAAGAAAATATAACCCATTTACTAGAGCTAGGGCCTCTATAAGAGGAATCTCACTCGTCCATTTCATAAAGGTAGTAGGAAAGCTCAGAATCTGAGGCCATCAAGTTAGTGTGTACTGACGGATCACCCTCTCACCCAGGTAGAGTAAGAAACCATACTCATGCCGAAGCAGTCGTCTGGTCCTCGAGGCCATCAGGGCCCGGGCATAGCCGTAATGAAGATCTAGGCTGCACAAGGGAGCCCACTCAACCTGAAAGAGAAGTAAGATGCGATTAACACAGGCTATTTTAGAACTCAAAAGAAACAAATAGATAAGGGAAATAACTTAAATGCTCCTCCAGCAGATCAGAAATAGCAGTAACACTGGTATCTCTGGTCCGGTATACGTAAGGAGCTCGATGGTTCCCCGCTATGAACCGACAGATCGAGATGCGAAAACTAATCCTCGTTCTCCACGAGGAGATCCACCTGAGTAAGACCCCAGCGGGTATAAGCTACAAACTAATTCTGAGAAAAGAAACCCATTTAGCACAATAATAAGATAAATACGGATGAAAATAGTAAGTAAGAAGAGTTAGAGATTTAAACCTCCCACAATAAAGAAAAGCCCTTGAGATTCAGGGCTATATGACGAGAAGCCTGGTCCATAGTCTCATATAGGACGGTGAAGATAAAGAAGCACCATTCATAGTCAAACATAGCACTAAAATCCCTGAGGTATGGTAGCCATCAGAGATGGGCCGTATTAGGGGTGTTTTCGGTTTCGGTCAGGATAGAAACTAAGGTACTCCAACCCAAACCAAATGTAAAAATTTGGTTTTGGTTTGGTTCGGTTTCAGTTTCTAAATCTTCGAAACCCAAACTCGAACCAAATTTTTCGGTTCGGTTTTATTCGGTTTTGACATATGATTTTTTTTCTTTTAAATCAATTTAACATAAAAATATAATATAGTAATCTAAGAATGGTTCATATTCAAATTAAAGTCATGGTTTTTTAGAAACAAAGAGCAAACATATAGATACCATATCTTCTATTTAGTTACTATTTTATTTGTACATTTACAAGAATAAAACCGATTAAATAAAATGATGAATTATCTTGCCATCATGTATGTGATAAAAAAATTGTAGCATTGTGTAGTTAATTCAATAATAACGGTACGCGTTAATGACTTTTTTTTAAGATGATCACAATATGCAATTAATAAGAAACATATTACTAGAAAATGCTATATTTTTTGTATTATATTATAATTAATGTATGTCCTAAGATTATATATCAACATTTTTTTTCTTATACATAATTCGGTTTGGTTTGGTTTGGTTTAGTTTGGTTTTGGACTAGTTTACCCCAAACTTGAACTAAACTTTTCGATTTCAATTCGGTTTTCTTATTTTTGGTTTTGGCTTTTTTTTCAGTTCGAAATTTTACGGATCGATTTGGACTAATTCGATCTGTTCGGTTGATTTTTGAATTGACTTTAACACCCCTAGGTCATATCTCTCCCGCGGGCCTCGAACAGATCGTGAAATGTCAGCCATCATGCCATTTGCATTATATATCTCATAATTTTAAATTGAAGTTTACTTATAAAATAACTAATGTAAGGTGGTAATAATCACCCCTGTTTGTTTTCGAAAAAGTAGATTTAGCTTAGAATTATTTATTTTTATTAATTTGGGGATTTCTTTGAATTTAAAAGTTGTCAGTTATTAAAGTTTTATCACATTGTAGGTTTATCATAAAATATTAGAAGAAACTAATAATATTAAATATTACTAACTTTTATCCGAAATAAAATATCTCAATTAATTTTAAGTATTAAGATATTTTCACCGCTTCAATATGCATACTCTACTTTTAATAATTAAAACAGTTTATTGTTATTAGGATTTTAACCGTCAACGAGTTTATCTAGTTATTGGCATTCTAACCATTAACTATTTATTGTTAGTATATTAAATTTCAAGTCACACTTTTGTAATTTAATATTTTCTTAGTAATTCAATATTTATCAATTAGATACTCCCTTTAAAGTAATTGTTGATGATACTATTTGTAGTAGTTAAATTAATCAGGTTTATTGTTTTTAAGATTTTTAAATGTATCTTTTGTAATTTTAATATTTTACAAAATTACATTTTGTAATTAAAACTTAGTTCATTCTAAATTGATAAATAGTAAAAAATTTAGCACGTACTGACATTACTTACTTTCTCATGAACTTGTATGCTGGTTATAAATTGTATAATCCAACTCTTTACATTATCTTATTTAATAAGAATTAGCTTAAGTTTATAAAATTCTATATTAATTTTTTTTTCAAACAACATAAATAATTTATAAATTAAAAAATATTTAATGGCCAAATTCATAAATTAAAGACTACCCAAAGGGATTCTTATTTTCTCTATGCTAATAAATTTGACGGGGTATATGAAGTTACACCGAAGTTTGGGTGGTCATCCCTCTTAGAACCTACATTATTTTGCTTCTAAAGAAATTATCTTATCACTAGCTAATGAAATTTTTGACAAAAATATTTTTATAAAAGCTACTTATAAAGGCTCCATTTGATAATATATGGAAAATGATAGAAAAAATAATTGAATTGTGTGAGAAGTAGAAAAATGAGCAATAGCATTTCCTCTCTCCTAACAAAAGAAAAGGAAATATCACAAAATCTAGCTATATATCTAATTAATATCCGAAACAACAGTATTCAAATCTGACGGAAGAATACCTTCCGCGCTACATAAGAGGGTGGTAGATAAATGTTCGAGAGACCTTCAGCCAAAATAAAAACGCAATTCTCTCTTACTGCCAGAGCTTTGCACAATGTGGCGGAAATAAAAAACTCAAACTTTCCTGCAAAAATCGTAAACAGCACGACCATCAGCAGAATTTTATTTGCTTGTGGATTATATGCGCGTACTTGTCAAATCCATATAAATAGGTAACCGTCGACTTGCAAGTCAATAAATTTTATATCAGTGTGACAATTCACAGACTTTCATATATATATATATATATATTAGGGCTACAAATGAACACATATAAAACATCCAACTATCAACCATTAATTAATTTTTGTAGAAAAAGAAAAACAAATCACTAATGTATTAAATACCTCTTCAAAACAAAATTATGTAAATATGAAGAATAGTCTACCACCATGATAGTGACCACATGGAGGTTTTAGAGGCAGAAGATATTGTTAAAATAAGAAGAGAGATGTTCATAATAGATGTCTTGGTGGGTTTTACATTCTAGGAATGCACAACTCATTAATCCACTTGGCCTATTATGTGTGCATAATGCCACTAATCTCTTTTGGTAGTTACATGTGTTTTTGTAACAAACATGTCATTCGCATGAATGTATATAACATTAGGGTTTTAGAATGAACTTCACATAGTGGATTTTATGATAGAAATGAAGGATGGATTTAACGGTAGGAAGATGGATTTTTGTAGTAGTAAGTAGGAATGAAGAATGGATTTTGTGATACTAAGTAGGAAGTAATGATGGATTTTTGTCATATTTTGATATTTTGATGTAATGAGGATCAATATGATGTATTAAACATGGAATATTGACGGAGCGATTATGAAAATTTACGAATTTTCATGTTTTAGTTTCAAATTTGGATTGATCGATGGTAAATTTTTATGGAATTTGATGTTTTACACTACACCAGAATGGCTCTTATGTAATGGACTTAATCCGTTGGAAAAAAATTTTCTAACACATAAAATCCGTTACTAATTGGGCGTGAGAAACACTTTAGTAACGGATATATCCGTTACTAAAATTAACCAAAATCTGTTACAAAAAATAGATTCGTAACGGATATATCTTTGAACATGATTGATGGTTTGTAACGGAATATAACCGTTACTAATATGAAAACTGTTACATATTTGTAACAGTTTATAGCCGTTACAGAGTGCCAATTAATTTTTATTTTTTTGTCTATTATCCCTATATAGAACAATACAAATTCCTATATCTATAAATGCAACCAGTTTTAGCGCACAGAATACAAATTCTCATGTTATGATCTAATGGTATCATACGAAGCAATATTCATACAAAAACCTACAAACGAATATTCATTCAAAAAACCCACCCAATATTCGTACAAAAATATGTCCATCCATAAATATAAGGTACCAAAGATGTTCAACCATACATCAAATATACTAAAATCAAAATGTCCAAATCAAAATATAAAATACAATCATGTTCAAAGAAAAATACTCAAAAATACACAACAAATTTAAAAGTAAACTAGATATACTTCAACCAAGGTTCGAACCAAATTATATAACCCCCAGCAACATAAGCAAAGAAAGTGTCACTACCATCTTGTTGGAACCATAATGAAGCATCCGGTTCTAATACTTCATCAATATAGACTTTATTCTCACTGATACCAACCTTCCTATCATGACAAAGCACTTCCCCCTCAAAGTCAGCAATAAAGAAACAAATAAATAAACTATGGAAAATAGATGAAAATAAAAATTCAATAATAGGTCACTCACTACTTCGCCTACTTTTTTCATTCAAATTAAACTTATGCAAATTGCACATGCGATGCATGTGCAAGATAGGCTAGTATATATATATATTGTGTGCGCGCACGTGTGTATTTTACCCCATCACATTTCTGTACCTCACAATCTTTTATACCATGCAAGTACTCTAGGTGAAAACACAAAGAGGTACATGGGAAAATATGTCAAAAAAAATAAGATAAAACTCGACAATGTGTATAAGCAGCAATGACATAAATTTTTAAAAATCTCACCAGAGTATATGCTATATCTTTGAACATCAACAAGCTACGAGGCATCAGTACAATAGAAAATGGGGGTCTTGCTAAAATCAAAGAAAAATAGAATGTGGTTAATGTTTAATCATATGCACAGTATCTGAACAAAGAGAAATTGACTAACAATGCTCACACAAACTACTAAACTTATGCTAAAATCAAATTTGTGATTGTTTGCTTAACAATGGAAAATAGTGTTCTACGGGCTCCAAATCATATCTGCAAACGGTACAATGAGAATTTGGAGATATATTTCTCTTAATACGGGTAATGAAGATTCCATTTCAAAATATTAAAGTACACTACGTATTTATTTTCTTAAGTTTATTGCCCCACTTAGTGAGGGTGACATTGAAGTTACCGTGATAAGTTGAAGTAAGGCATGCTGTAAGTGGTACTTAAAATAGATTGTACGTTAAATTGGGGAAGAAATAAAGGCATAAATAGAGAAAAGGTATCAGACAGAACAACCTAGAGAATTGGTGGTTTCCTTGATTTAATTACAGGCTACGGGTTGAGGAGGGTACCCTTCAAATGGCGGCGGAAGAAACTCTAAAGGATAACCGGGTAGCAGTGGTACTGCAGCTGAAAGGTATCCTCATGATGGTGCTGTCGATACACTTGTAAGTCAAATTCAACAGTTAATAATAGTATCTGATTAATATATCAATCATAAAGGGGAGAGGTAGTTCTTAAAATTATGGATACTCTGGTGAAAATGGCAAATGGAAAGGTTGCAGGTCTTACCTTTACATCAAGCAAATAGTTCGGTTGAAAATAATTTTGCTGTGCTCTTAAAAGCACCCTAATGAGTAATGACCAGCCTAACATGTAAAACTAAAATCAATAGTACAAAGTGAGTATTCGCAAAATCAATGTTTGAATGAGATTACGAAATTGGTATCGATTTTGTACCAATTGCATGCTCTCAGACTTCATTACAGATAGGTACTGCTAATATGATTCCTGTTCGACTATGTCAAATGCACACTGAAATTGTTCTTTTCAGTTTCTAGCTACTTATTTTGAACGAGATATGCTTTTACTATTAAGAGTGCTTTTAAGAATTGGTGAATTAATGATACCGTCGAAAACAACCACGCAAAATCCCCTGTATCCAGTATTAGTTACAAATAAACAAACACCTTTATGCCATTACTAGTCTTCAACTCAGGTAGTACAAGTCTAACAAAAATAAATGACAAGAAGGAGAAGCAAAAACTATAAAAATAACCTAGATTCAATTCCGAAAAGCAGTCCATAAAATTAACTTAGATTCAATATATCTAAAAATCAATAACAGAGAATGGAGTAAAAAATCGAAAACGAGAAAATGCACAAAATATTTATGTGTGTATGCAGATATATATATATATATATATACATATATATCTAGAGAGAGAGAGACCTGTTGAGGAACAGCGAGAGGAGAAGCGGTGGCATGAAGGGCGATTATGATGAGCAGAGGAATGGAGGAACGACTATGAGTGGACTGTGAGATGTGCGGCTATGAGGAACGATGGTGATGAGCTAAGGAATGTAGGAACGACTATGAGTGGATTGTGAGATGTGCGGCTGTGAGGAACGATGGTAATGAGCGGAGGAATGGAAGAACGGCTGTGAGAAATTAGGGCTAGTGTAAGAAGGGTGTTTTGTGAGAGAGTATTTTGTGGATTTTTTTTCTTTTTTCCTTTGAGCGGGGCGTAATGAAAAAACAGCAGCAAATAAAAATAAGCTGGGTAACGGATAGAGTAACGGATTATCCGTTAAATCCTTTTTTTCCCTATTTGTTATTTAATTAAATGGGATACATAATAATATTTGATATATAAGTAACGGATATTTCACATTTGTAATGGACTAAACACGTTAATGTTATTTAATAGATTAAGTCCGTTACAAAGCAAAAAAGTTGTGTGTTACAAATTGGGCAAAATGGTGTAGTGTTAGTTTCAAATTTTGATGTATTAGTGATGAAATTTGGCTATATCAATGATGAAATTTTATGGACTTGTTTTCATGATGTATCAATTGTTCACTACATTGTATCCATAGCAGAAATAGAGCAAATAATTTAGCAAAAGTGAGCAATTAATACACATCATTGTATTAGTACCACTTACAAAAAATAGAGGAAAATTTAGGTTTGTTCCTTTCCTACTTTTTTTCTGGTTTAATGTGGATGAAAGCAACATGTTTATGCCTTCATGGGTAAGAGAGGTTTGTCCCTTTCATGCTTGTCTCTTGTCCAAAATTCCCTTGCTAATTGTACACGTGATTCGCTTGTGTGGTCGAAGGTTTTAAAAAATGATTGGAAATGACGAATTGATAAATTGATAAGATTTGTATGTATAGGTTGTAAATTGAAACATTCTTATAGTTTGGGGTTCATTAGTGTCATTTAGTCATATGTATAGGGACTCATGTGTAGAAAGTAATACTTGAAGAAAATGTTGGTTTTGGAATTCTTTTTATGGTCGGACGTTTTAAAAAATGACCGGAAATGACAAATTAATAAGATTTGTATGTATAGGGCGCAAAGTGTCGAAAAAAATGTTTAAGTTGCAAATTGAAACATTCTTTTAGTTTGGTGTTCATTAGTGTCATTTAGTCATATATATAGGGACTTATGTGTAGAAAGTAATACTTGAAGATGGTAACCAAAGTGTTGGTTTTAGAAATCTTTTTATTATATATGGGATATTTTGAAATATATAGGAACCAAAAATAAATAAATAAATATATAGGGATTTATGTGAAGAAATTAATACCAATATTTTAGACATTACCTCGCGTGGCTGCAAGAGAGTGCCTTATTTTTCTTAAATGCTCATCATGTTCGTAAGAGATGATCCTTTATAAACCTATCAATTTTTTCACAAAGTTTTCATCTGGTACTACCCCATTTTCATTCCATTTATTTTTATCTCAAATAATTCACTTTGGATGTGAGAACACGAAACTATAATAATCTTTCACAATCGAGTGTGAGGTTCCACTGAAAATTATCCTCAAAATGATTCGAAAATAGTTGTTGACCTTAAAGTCAATTAATCTTATTTTGATAATTACAATAAGTTAATAAAGTGTTATTTAACTCGGTTGTTCCAATGATGATAGCCATTTTAACCGATATATCTTCCGACCAAGTGCAACTTCAAACCGAAGCAATCAAAATCTCACACAAGCTTTACAAACGTCTCTACTCACAAGAAATGAACTTAAGTGATATACATGTGCTATACAAAGCCAAGATAAGATCTAGATCATCAAGCAAGTGAAGATATACACAAGAATGATCTCCACATGTTCTACAAGTTATCAAAACCAAGAAAGGATCAAGAACATCAAACAAGTGAAGATACGCACAAGAAAATCAAGCATCACGAAGACTCGAATTATCATTAAATTGAGTGAGTGCTTAGATTTTATGTAAAGTTACTTTATTGATCAAATCCCTATAGCTCAAACATATTCTTGCATCTTTTAAAGATTGATTCAAACTAGCTTGAAATTGAATTTATTTGAAAAACATCATTTTACAAAAAACCGAGTTTCAAAATAAATTCATATTAATTTTAAATGATCATATTTTAAGCTATAATAAAAATAGGTATCTTAGAAACATATCTTTGAGGTTCAAAAATCATTAGAATTTTATTTGGAACTAAATTGTTAAATTGCAAAAAAAAAAAAAAAGCATTAATTTTGAACCTCATATTTTATTAATTTTAAATGATCATATTTTAAGCTATAATAAAAATAGGTATCTTAGAAACATATCTTTGAGGTACAAAAATCATTAGAATTTTATTTAAAACTGAATTGTTAAATTGTAAAAATATTTTTATTTTACATTTAAAATTCGCTCAATTTTTGTCCAATTTTGATCTAACGGTAAGATGGAGGCCTTCCTGAACTCCGATCATTTTGAAATTTTTACAGTAGTTAGACAACATCTCCTCGCAATTTTGACTAAACTTTGAGCATGATCCAACGGTCTCATTGAGAGAAATTAACAAAACAATTTTGAATTTGTTTGTCAAAACTAGCTGTTGGAAAGTTTGAAAATGTATACCTTAGAGCCAAAACCTCTCTTAATCATCCCCAACGGCGATATGATTTTGTAAGCTATAAATATGATGTCTTAGACATGTTTTAACACACTTGAATCATTCTACAAACTCATTTTACTTATATACAAAGTTATTCAAGTATTCAATTGATTTAATTGATCAATCTTTCATTTTTGAGCTATATACTTTGATCAATTTTGATATCTCTTAGTGTGAGCTTCATTTGTATTTTGTTATACACAAGAGAGATATTGTACATTGGTGTTAGCCACCAAAACTTATTTAAATCATATTTGTGAGAGTTGTATCTCATAGGTTAGCAAAAGGGTATCTTGTGAGAGTATTGTGGTGTAGAAATACTTGTAGAGTGTGTGAGAATAATACACTTGTAGTGGTTTGATCTTCACCCGGAAGGAGATCGGTTTTAGTGGAAGTTCTCGGGGAACTAACCGAGTGCGGAGTAGGGGGAACAAGCCGAACCGTGTGGACAAAAAATCTTGGATTTCGATTGGTTTAATCTTTCTAACTCAATCTCTTTATTTACTTGCTATATTATTGTTTGCTTGAGATTGTTTATTTGCTTGATTGTTTATTTGATTGCATTCCTTGATAATTTGTTTTGTAAATTTGTTTTACTTAAACATTGTTAGAAAAGTTTTTAAATTCCGCATTTAGTTTTATAAACCCTATTCACCCCCCCTCTAGGGTATTTTCCGACTCACAATTGGTATCAGAGGAGGTCAAGGGTTCGATACCTGGGGCGCACCATTGTGGGGGGGATTGTTGGAGGTAAATCCACAATTGCGCTCCTCTTCGTGGTGAATCCGGAAGATATATCCGGTGTGCATGTTATCTAATACCATGGCGCTCTAATGGTCGTTGGGTACAAGGAAATAAAGTTGTGCCTTTGCTAACAGCTATAGCTTTTGGCGCAGTGGTAAGCGCTTGATCCTCACAATTGGTATCAGATGTTGTACTCTTGTTTTGATTTTACAATTTTAGAGTTTACAATCATGTCTATTTATCAAGGAACCGGAATTAATGAAGGTTCTTCCACCACTAGACCACCTCTATTTGATGGCAAAAATTATAGTTATTGAAAAAATAGAATGTGTACATTTTTACAAGCTAATGATTTTGAACAATGGAAGGTTACACTTATTGGACCTTATGAAATTACAAAAACGACGAAATGGGAAATGTTATTCCCAAGTCTATATCCGAATACAATGAGCATGATATTAGAAAAATTCAATTCAATGCTAAAGCTTTAAATTCATTACATTTTGCTTTGACTATGGATGAATACAACAAAATCTCTAGTTGCAAAATGGCAAAAGAGATTTGGGATAAGCTTGAGGTTACCTATGAAGGAACCTCACAAGTGAAGGAGGACAATATTAATATTCTTGTCCATGATTATGAATTGTTTAAAATGGAGCCTAACGAATCACTTGTTTCCATGTATAGTCGATTTTCTATTCTCACTAACGCTTTGGACCTTCTTGGCAAGGTTTACTCTAATAAAGAGAAAATTCGAAAAATTCTTAGGATTCTTCTAATGAAATGGAGACCTAAGGTGACGGCAATTCAAGAAGCTAAGAATCTCAAAACTCTTAGCATGGATGAGCTCTTGGGTTCTCTTAAAACCCATGAGAAGGAGTTGCAAAGAGAAGAAGGAGGAGAAAAAGTAAATCCAATGACAATATGGTATCATAGCTCAACTAAAAGAGATGGAGACATGGCATTTCTCTCTAGGAAATTTGAGAAATTCCTAGCAAAGAAGAAGTACTCCCAAGGGAAGATCGACAACAATCCCTCATCCTCAAATAATGATAGATCAACTCATCCTAAAGTTGATAATGAAGAAAGGAAGTGCTTTCATTGTCAAAAATTGGGACATTACAAATCAAATTGTCCGGTTAGAAAAGAGGAAAAAAGAGAGAAGAAAGCAAAGAGGGAAGAGCTATACAAAAGATTAAAAGATGCTCTCAAAGGGCATACAAGTGAATCGGATGAAGACGAATCCGATATCGAGTCGAGCGATGAGGAGGTGGCACACCTTTGCCTTATGGAAAAAGATGGAGAGGTATACACACCTTGGCCTCATAGATGAAACACTCTTGGAGTTACCATTTTCTCTCCGTGGCCTTGATCCCTTTTTGATGTTGCCATAGGGGGAGAAAATGTGTGTTGGTGACAATTAATGTTGGTAAGACCATTAATTGTTTTATGTCTTTAACATTGACAATTGTTTTCTTTTGAAAACCTTATTTGAGATCAAAATTCTTTTATTAATTTTTAAAACTATCTCAAATATTTGTAATGCTTTTAATAATCTTTTATTTTATCTATGCATAAATTGAGGGGGAGCATATTTCAATTATTCATATGCTATTTATGCTTGTTATTGAAAATACACATTAATTTATTGTCATCATCAAAAAGGGGGAGATTGTTGACCTAAGGTCTTAATCTTATTTTGATAATAACAATAAATCAATCATGTGTAATTTGGGAGTGTATTATTCATTTACATTTTTATCTATGCACCTATTTAGGGGGAGCATATTATTCATATGCTTAAAGTCATTATCTTTTTATAAACACACATTAACTCTATTGTCATCATCAAAAAGGGGGAGATTGTTGACATTAAAGTCAATTAATCTTATTTTGATAATTACAATAAGTTAATATAGTGTTATTTAACTCGGTTATTCTAATGATGATAACCATTAGCCGATATTTTTTCCAACCAAGTGTGACGTCAAACCGATATAGTCAAACTCTCACACAAGCTTTACAAACGTCTCTACTCACAAGAAATGAACTCAAGTGATATACATGTGCTAAACAAAGCTAAGATAAGATCTAGATCATCAAGCAAGTGAAGATATGCACAAGAATGATCTCCACATGTTCTACAAGTTATCAAAATCAAGAAAGGATCAAGAACATCAAACAAGTAAAAATACGCACAAGAAAATCAAGCATCACGAAGACTCGAATTATCATTAAATGGAGCGAGTGCTTAGATTTTATGTAAAGATACTTTATTGATCAAATCCCTATAGCTCAAACATATTCTTGCATCTTTTAAAGATTGATTCAAACTAGTTTGAAATTGAATTTATTTGAAAAACGTCATTTTACAAAGACCGAGTTTCAAAATAAATTCATATTAATTTTAAATGATCATATTTTAAGCTCTAATAAAAATATGTATCTTAGAAACATATCTTTGAGGTTCAAAAGTCATTAGAATTTTATTTGCAACTAAATTGTTAAATTGTAAAAATATTTTTATTTTACATTTAAAATTCGCTCAATTTTTGTCCAGTTTTGATCTAACGGTAAGATGGAGGCCTTCCTGAACTCCGATAATTTTGAAATTTTTACAGTAGTTAGACAACATCTCCTGACAATTTTGAGTAAAATTTGAGCATGATCCAACGGTCTAATTGAGAGAAATTAACAAAACAATTTTAAATTTTTTTGTCAAAACTAGCTGTTGGAAAGTTTGAAAATGTATACCTTGGGATTAGATAACCTCAAAAGCGCTTACCATTGCGCCAAAAGCTATAGCTGTTAGCGAAGGCGCAACTTTATTTCCTTGTACCCAACGACCATTAGAGCGCCATGGCATTAGATAACCTGCACACCGGATATACCCTTCGGATTCACCACAGAGAGGAGCGCAATTGTGGATTTACCTCCAACAATCCCCCCCCCCTCCCACAATGGCGCGCCCCAGGTATCGAACCCGTGACTTCCTCTAATACCAATTGTAGGTCGAAAAATACCCTAAAGGGGGGTGAATAGGGTTTTAAAAACTTAATGTGGAATTAAAACATTTTTAAAATATTTAAGTAAAGCAACTTAGTTAAATAAGTTTATCAAGGAAAACAATCAATTAAATAATCAATCACAAGAATAAGTAACAATATAAGCAACTTCAATCAATTAATATAACAAATAAATAAAGAGATTGAGTAAGAAAGATTGAACCAATTTGAAATCGAAGATTTTTTGTCCACACGGTTCGACTTGTTCCCCCTACTTCGCGCTCGGTTAGTTCCCCGAGAATTTCCACTATAATCGATCTCCTTTCCGGGTGAAGATCAAACATCTACAAGTGTATTCTTCTCACACACTCTTACAAGTATTGAAACACCATTAATACTCTCACAAGAAATTCATCTTGCTATTCTATGAGATACACCTCTCACAAATATGATTTGAATAAGTTTTGGTGGCTAACACCAATGTACAATATCTCTCTTGTGTATAACAAAATACAAATGAAGCTCACACTAAGAGATATCAATATTGATCAATGAATATAAGCTCAAAGAATGAAGAGATTGATCAATGCTTTAGCTAGAATACTTGAATAATAAGAATATATGAAAAATGGTTTTGTATGATCATTCAAGTTGTTAAAAATGAGTCTTAAAACTCATATTTATAGCTTGAAAATTTTTGTAGCCGTTTGTAGTGGATTAATTAATTAATGGGTCAAAATTGCACATTTGTCAAAGTTCCAACAGCTAGTTTTGACAAAAACATTTAAATTTGTTTTGTTAATATCTTCCAATTAGACCGTTGGATCATGCTCAAATTTTAGTCAAAATTTCCAAGAGATGTTGTCTAACTACTATAAAAATTTCAAAATGATCGGAGTTCGGGAAGGCCTCCATCTTACCATTAGATCAAAACTGGACAAAAATTGAGCGAATTTTAAATGTAAATTTTTTTTTTTTTTTTTTTTTTTTGCAATTTAACAATTTAGTTCCAAATAAAATTCTAATGATTTTTGAACCTCAAAGATATGTTTCTAAGATACCTATTTTTATTATAGCTTAAAATATGATCATTTAAAATTAATATGAATTTATTTTGAAACTCGGTTTTTTGTAAAATGATGTTTTTCAAATAAATTCAATTTCAAGCTAGTTTGAATCAATCTTTAAAAGATGCAAGAATATGTTTGAGCTATAGGAATTTGATCAATAAAGTAACTTTACATAAAATCTAAGCACTCACTCAATTTAATGATAATTCGAGTCTTCGTGATGCTTGATTTTCTTGTGCGTATCTTCACTTGTTTGATGTTCTTGATCCTTTCTTGGTTTTGATAACTTGTAGAACATGTGGAGATCATTCTTGTGCATATCTTCACTTGCTTGATGATCTAGATCTTTTCTTGGCTTTGTATAGCACATGTATATCACTTGAGTTCATTTCTTGTGAGTAGAGACGTTTGTAAAGCTTGTGTGAGATTTTGATTGCTTCAGTTTGAAGTTGCACTTGGTTGGAAGATATATCGGTTAAAATGGCTATCATCATTGGAACAACCGAGTTAAATAACACTTTATTAACTTATTGTAATTATCAAAATAAGATTAATTGACTTTAAGGTCAACAATCTCCCCCTTTTTGATGTTGACAATAGAGTTAATGTGTGTTTATAAAAAGATAATAATTTTAAGCATATGAATAATATGCTCCTCCTAAATAGGTGCATAGATAAAAATATACAAGCAATTATTAAAATGAAAAATACTTGCATAGATAAGATAAACAAACTAGTAGTTCTTGATCAAGCATAGCATAATAAAATAAACGATAAAATAAATGAGTGTGTACCATTATCACTCATGACACACACACACATAACACACATACTTCTCCCCCTTTTTCTTCATCAAAAAGGAGGGAATCAGTAATTATTAATCTAAAGTTGCAAAAATACTTGTTAATACTCATAATAATGTGTGTTTACAATAACAAGCATAAATAGCATATAAATAATATGCTCCCCCTCAATTTATGCAAAGATGACAATTAAGAAGTATTGAAAATATTCGAGATAGTTTAAAATATATATATATATATATATATATGTTTTTAAATAAAGCTTTCAAAAGAATGAATGTAGAAAATCATTTAAAGCATTTAAAATCTTACCATAACATTTAAGTCAGTATAAAAAATCTTACCACAGCAAAAAAAAAAAAAATCTTACCGCAGCAAAAAACAATCTTACCTTTTACCGCAGCATCAATATTACGCACATTTTCTCCCACTATGTCAACATCAAAGAGGGATCTAGACCATGCTAGGGCGGTGGACTCTAGATGCACGCGGGGGGCGCTGTATTTTTGACCTTTTAGGATGACGGCTTTTCGTTTTCGGGATTCTTTTAATTGCTAGATGTCTCTTGTCCCCTCTTTCTTGTTGTCTTCCTCGAGATCCATTTTCTTCTTATAACTTTTATAGGAGGTACCCATGAGTAAGGGAAAGCAAATCACAAGTATGCCCAATACCTTCCGTTGTACAGGTTCGTTTTGTGCTGCTTGCACTTATAAACGCAAGAAATGTCAGCCATGGTGTGAATATGCATAAATTTTTATGGATGTGATTAGTCGTCAAGATTATCGTACAATTTTTACCGTTTTTGGGGTAAATAGTGTTGCAAATATTTTAAAAGATATTCCTGAACATCAATATCTTGAGACTCTCTATTCATTTCTTTTTGAAGCTAAGGCGAGAGTCGAGAATCCCAGTAAAGGCTGTACTGCACTTATTGTTTCTCTTGAACAGAAGGTACAAGAGTTACAATCACGAGTGACAGCGTTAGAAACTTTGCAGTCACGAGTGACAACATTAGAGGCTCGATTAGGAGAGTCTTCTAGCGCTAACCAATGCTTTTCTTTTGCTCATCCTAGAAGTTCTACAGGGCTCCTATCGTTAGTAGAAAATGTTGTACCTGAAATTCTTCCGACTATCGGGAATCTTTCAGACCATGGTGCTTTTCGAACTAATGTGGGTTTGCCGGCATATCTGACTTTGTCAGATTACCAAGCTGCTTTGGAAGGCCATTCATCACAATTTTCTCAAAGTGATACTATTGCAGAGGTTGCCGAGCCAATGAGTCCTGATTGGACAGCTCTATTAGATATGGAGCATAATTTTCTTGATTATTCTTCTTCTAGTTTCGATGCTGTTTTGAATTTTGATGCTGATGATCTTCAGATTATGTTCCCTTCTTTTCTTTGAATGATAAATAATAATTTTTAGACTGCGGAATTATTGTTGGTTTATAATAACATGCAAAATGAAGACTTATGTTGTTTACCAAGTTGACAAGCATCACAAATTATATTTTTAATAAGTTTAGTTTTAGGCAATCCTTTAACTAATTCTATTTTAGATAATTTGTGAACTAAATCCATATTAGCACGACCTAATCTTCTATGCCATAACTAAGAAACATCATTCAATACGGATAAACATTTAACATCTTGTTGAGACAAATCATCAAGTTCAAGAGTATATACGTTATTAGATCTATAAGCAACAAACAAGATATAATTATCATTAATATTTTTAACAATGCAACATTCAGATTTAAAAATAATTTCATAACCTTTATCACACAATTGACTAATACTAAGCAAATTATGTTTTAAACTATCAACTAGTAGAATATTATCAATATAAGAATATTTCTTACAAACTTTACCTATACCAATAATTTTACCTTTGGCGTTATCTCCAAATGTGACGTTGCTTCCTTGTTTAGGAGTGAGACTCAAAATTTTTCTTTTCTCCCGTTATGTGTTTCGAGCATCAACTATCCAATAACCATTTTATTTTGCTAGCTTTTGCTCTCATGCAGATCTACACCAAAATCTTAAACAACTTTTCTTTTGGTACCCAAAATAAGTTGGGTCCTTTGGGGTTAGTGTACATAGTGGTTCATTTAGGAATCCAAGCAAGTTTGTTTTTAGCAAAATTATTTTCTTTGTAATAACAAGAATGTACATTATGAGTTTTTCTTCCACAAAATGAGCAAAGATTAGTCGGATTATGCGGTGTGTATGTTTTAAAGAAATTTTTGTAATCCTTTTGGTTATAGATTTGATTGTAACCCAAACCGGCTTTATCAAAGACACACCTTTGTACTCCCAATAGTTTATCCAAGTTGTCTTTTCCATTTGTGAACTTGGTTAGACTATTAGTTAAATCCTTTACTTTTTCTTTCAAATCCTCATTTTCTAGTGCAAGTAAGTTTGAAGTCTCATTTTTTTTTTCCTTTTTCAAATAGTTGATTTCCTTTTTAAAATCAATATTTTCCTTTTCTAAAGTTTCACATTTGATAGAAGTAATGGAATTTTCTTTCTTGAGACTTGCATATCTTTTTGAAAGAATTTCAAATTTAATATGTAATTCTTCAAACATGGTAAATAATTCATCATATTCATTATGCACACTTTCATTATCATTAAAATTATCACTAAATGAGCTATAGTTAGAATTTACCTCATCTTCATTTGCCATAAGACAAAGGTTTGCCGTTTTTTCATCGCTAGAATCGGCATCTGATTCTCCTTCTTTGGAATCGTTCCATGTTCCTTTTAGTACATGCTTCACTTGTTTGAATACTTTATCTCGTTTATCTCTTTTCTCCTTCTTTCTAACGGGACAATTTGGCTTGATATGACCGGGTTCATGACAATAATAGCACTTTTTGATTTCTTCATTTTCTCCTCTTTGTTGATTTGATCGATTGTTGTTTCTTCTAGAGAATGATGGATATTTGTTATCCTTTCCTTGAGAATTTTTCTTCTTAGCTAGAAAGTTTATAAATTTTCTAGATAGAAGCGCCATGTCTTCATCACCTTCGATTGATACATCATTATCTTCATGTTGGATAGTTTTGAGAGCTAAAGTTTTCTTTGATTTTGTATCCGCTTCTTCTTCTCTTTGAAGTTCCTTCTCATGAGTTTTTACAGACCCCAAAAGCTCGTCCATACTGAGTGTTTTGAGATTCTTTGCTTCTTGAATCGCCGTCACTTTTGGACGCCAATTCTTTGGAAGAATTCTAAGAATTTTTCTTATCTTATCTTCATTAGAATAAACTTTTCCAAGAAGATCCAAATCATTAGTAATAATAGAAAATCTACTATACATGGAAGTAAGAGATTCATTAGGCTCCATTTTAAATAATTCATAATCATGAACAAGCATATTTATGTTATCATCTTTAACTTGAGTGATTCCTTCGTAGGTAACCTCAAGTTTATCCCAAATTTCTTTGGCCGTTTTACAACTAGAAATTTTGTTATATTCATCTATGCTTAATGCACAATTTAAAGCATTTAAGGCTTTAGCATTATATTGAATTTTCTTAATATCATTTTCATCATACTCGGACATTTTCTGAGGACAAATTTTTTCACTATCATCTCTTTTGGTAATTTCATATGGTCCTTCAACTATAACTCTCCATTGTTCAAAATCACTAGATTGTAAAAATATACTCATTCTACTTTTCCAATAGCTATAATTTTTACCATCAAATAGAGGTGGTCTATGGGTGGAGAGACCTTCGAAAAGACCGTTTCCTTGATATATAGACATGATCGTAAACTCTAAGATTGTTAAATCAAAATAAGAGTACAACCTCTGATACCAATTGTGAGGATCAAGCGCTTACCATTACGCCAAAAGTTATAGCTGTTAGCGAAGGCGCAACTTTATTTCCTTGTACCCAACGACCATTAGAGCGTCATGTCATTAGATAACCTGCACACCGGATATACCCTCCGGATTCACCACGGAGAGGAGCGCAATTGTGGATTTACCTCCAACAATAGTATTTTACCAATTTTTCCAACACTAGCAAAATGAGTAGTCTAATTCAGGAAACGATAAAGGGGATTAACTTATAATTAAATAGATTAAAATATATACAAAAATAACATTAAAAAATATTAGAGGAAAATAATAAAGATAATGGATTATAGGGCCTTGTTTCGTAATTTTTTATAACTCTAAGGACGGACTCATGTTTAATAAAGGGAAGTAGTATTAATTTCATAATTTGGTTTTACAATAAGGACACTTTTAATATTATTAATTTATTTTCAGAAAAATAATAAATATTGATGGTCAAATATACCCATAATATAAATGTTTATGGATAGAGATTTTTAGTCATTCCTCACTACTGAAGAAGATAAGCCTATGTTTCCTCTGCTATTTTCTCCCGATGATACTCTTATGTCCATCATTCCTTTTCAGCCTCTGTTGAGCTCAAAATAGGAGACAACTCTAATGTCTTCTCTGGAGTACAACTACTACACCTCCTTAATCTCACTGCCGGTGAGTTTTGGTTTTCTCAACGACAGTTTATCTGCGATTTGTAAATAGGAGCCTCTTTCTCTGACCTCCTCACCAACGATCTCACCTCTTCTACCACTACCCGACTCTCCGGTCGTATCGCCGAGAGGAGCGCCGTTCTCATCTTCTTCTTTTTTTCTACAGGTGCAATCGTAAAACAGATATAAATTTTGATCGAACTGTTAGATTGTGCTAATTTTTGGATATGCTGTTCGAAAGACAGAGTTACAATAAATACACAAAAAATAAAGACAATCATAGGTCGTTTTGATATCGAAATCTACCAATCTCGACAGCCCAGCAGGATTTTAAAAAAAAATCTGATCGCAACTCTTTTTTTTTACTAACAGTATGTCGATCCATATATATATATATAAATTTAGTGAATGTTGATCTTGTGGATGTTGATCTCATTAATTTTGTTGTTCTCTATTTTGTAATAGTGCTAAAATCATTTCAGTACTAATGGTTAAGCACCAATGGCGGAAAATCTATTTTAGCACCAATGCCATTGGTGCTAAAATAGATTGGTGCTAAAACCGAGATTTACCACTATTGGTGCTAAAACCGAGATTTAGCACTATTGGTGCTAAACAGATTTAGTTTAGCACCAATTCTGATGAATCGAACAATTTTGATAGCCCAGCGGGATTTGAAAAAAACAACTGATCGCAACTCTTTTTTTTTATTTGGACGAACCCTACGTCGATCCATATATATACATATATAAATTGAGTGCATGTTAATCTCATCAATTTTTGTTGTTCTCTATTTTGTAATGGTGCTAAACAGATTTAGCACCATTGTTGCTAATGTTAGATTTATATTTTTAGTTGGCTTAATTCCGATACCAATAACACTTTTTTTGTTGTAATTGTTTGAATCGAATTGAAGATTTGAAGATCTAATAATAACGAAAGCTCACCGAACTTATCGGATTTATCGTACATAATTCAGGACCTAAGGTAAGTTGAGTATATAGTTTGATTTAAAATATAAGTGGTGTTTGAGCTTAAAATTCGAAATTAAAAAGCTTTTGAGTCAAATCTATTTTTAAGTATTTTTACCGAGTTTTGTCGGAATTCGAAAAAACTCAATCAACGCAAATTATTGAGGAAACTTATTTTTTTCATGTTTAAAATATTCCATAAAGTTACCTCTAAAATTTAAGTCAAATTATTGCCCAAATAGATTTAATACAACAAAATAAAGTAAAAAAATAAATAAAATAAATAAATAAAGGAATTAGAAAGAGTAAAACTTTCAAAAGCCGAAGTTTCCTTTTCTTTTAGAAAACCCACGTGCCCTTTCATTAATTCAAGCCATCAATTAATGGGCCAAGCCCAATTCTACCAATACCACGAGTAAAGCTTGAAAGAATGAGGCAGTGGTTTTATAAGTGACGGAGCGGTACAGTTTTTTATAACTTGGCCGTCCGGCGTCAATTTGTCATATCGAATTGAATTCTCAATTTAGGACCGGTCCAACTTATCAAGGATCGTACGGGTCTGGCGCATAATTATGGGGTACAAATTTTTATCGCAATTTTTTTTTAATATTTTTAACTTATTTTTAAAAAAACTTTGATTATATATTTTTCTTATAAATATAATCATTGGTTTGAGTAAAAAATACATAATTTTAGATAACTTTTTGAGAGAAAAAATATCCAAACGAACTAGGGTTCCAAACGTTAACGGTACTCCGAGAGTGTCTTCGATTGAGATTGGAGAAGAACTATTCGATTGTGATATTGGAGAAGAACTATTCGATTGAGATTGGAGACAGGGGTGAGCGAAGTGGATAACGCGCGATAAGGGAGATCGCAGGCAGTGGTGAAGGATTGTGGCGACGGGTAAGCCGGAATAGCGGGAAGCGCTACGCCAAGCCAGCTGTAGTTAGATTCTACGTTCAAGGAATTGACGGGACTGTTGCGTAAATTGTCGGAAAACAATTTTTGTAATGCCAGTTGTGGTTAGATTCTACGTTCAAGGAATTGACAAGACTGTTGCGTAAATTATGGGAAAACAATTTTTGTAAATCGTCGAGTCTGTAATTCCATTTTGATCATAGTGAAGCACTATCGGTTAGTCCCAATGATTAGTCTTATGCAAGTAGGGATACCTCGTAAATTTCTGGTGTTGTGTGATTGCTTGATATAATTGCTAGAAAACACAACACAGGTTTTGACAATATAATTGATTAGACCTAGGATTTTAATTCTGCTTATCAAATCTAAATTGTTTTTGATAAAAAAAACCCTAAAATCAACCTAAGCAATTCGACCCCCCAAGTTAGTTTCTTTCAACTAAAACAGATTGGTGCTAACACAGATTTAGTTTAGTACCAATTCTAATGAATCGACCAATTTCGACAGCCCAGCAGGATTTGAAAAAAAATAAAATTGATCGCAACTCTTTTTCTTTTTTTTTTTTACGAACCCTACGTCGATCCATATATAAATACATATATAAATTGAGTCGATGTTGATCTTGTGGATGTTGATCTCATCAATTTTGTTGTTATCTATTTTGTAATTGTGATAAAATCATTTTAGTACCAACGTTTTAGCACCAATGGTTTTTTTTTATGACTTTAGCACCAATTCTGATGAGACATGTGATGTTACAAGGAAAGGGTTCAAGTGTTTTTTTTTGTACAGTATCCTTAATTTACAGAACTAATTTGTAAGTGTCCTTTATAATTATGTTATTATTAGAATGAGCCCTTACGCCCAATTGCCCCAAAATAATATTAAATTTATAATTTACATTTGATTTAAAAAAAAGAGTGTAATTTAGGGAAAACAATAAAAAAAGATTAATTTAATAATTATATAAAGAGATTATATGTAATTGACATCGTCTGATAACAAATCTTGATGTGTATTACTATATTGTATACTGGATTAACATATAAGATATTATGTAAATTGTTGATTTGTATTAAGTTTGAAGTGGTCGGCTTCAATTCTTCTTATATCTGTTAAACTCTAATAAACTCATAAGATAATCACACAAATTAAATTACTCATAGCTGAATCTCTAGATTGGATTATCTGATTTTTTTTTCTAAATTACAGTAGATATTAGAGAAGAGAGATCGGCTTACGACTTATTTTAATATCAGGTGTAACTATTAGAAGCTATTGCTCTAATGTTATTTCTCGGTGTTCTACGAAGTATATTTTGCCTCCTTGGGATTTTGTTATTAGTATGGCCGATATTCCTAATTAACATTCTTTTTTTTTTTAATTTATAACTCAAACCGAGGGAGATTATTCCCCTAATGTAATTGGTTTTGGTAAAGCTTAGACGGCTTGTGAATCACAAATGAAGGAAAAGAACATGAGTTGTTTCATCGCAAAATTTGATATGTTGCAATTGTGCCCTACGAAGGAAAGTAGACCTGTAGATATAGTGGCGGATCCTGGATTTGGAGTACGGAGGGGCTAAAACACAACATAAAAAATATGATACTCTATAAATTTATTAAGAGGAACCACAACCACTTAAATTTATTTAATACTTATAATATAAATAATAATGGGTATAACTATTGACACTCCATAAAAAAAATTAACACTCTAAAATAATTTTTAGAGATAAAAAAATTTATAACAAAATAAAAATTCATAATTTTATTTTAAAAGTGCCAACAATTAGATTTATATAAAAAAAATACTAATACTAATGAGGGTTTAAAATATCTCGAGGACCCCCCCCCCCCCCCCCCCCCCTTACATCCGCAACTGTGTAGATATATATGCAACATTTACAAAATGTTAATGAAACTGAAATCATAATTTGACATGAAGTAGCCAACAGAATCATTGATTAGAAAAAAAGATATTCAGCACCCACTTAAAAAAAAATCTAGAGCGTGCGCCAATGTAAACATGTAGGCTCCGTTTGATAGCAACATGGAAAATGAAAATAAAAACAACTAAATTAGGTAAGAAGATGAAAAAGAAGTCAAGGCATATGGTGAGATCCTCTCTCACTCATACTCATTTTTGTGAGTATATGTCCTACATCCTCTTTTAATATTTTGTGAAAACAATTTCTCTGCCATCACTCAAAGAAAATTTTGTCATGGAAAAAAACAAAAACAAGAGTTAATCTCACTACATCCCTCAACTTATTTTCCATCTTCTCACCTAAATTAGTTATTTTTTTTTTATTTTCCATGTTGCTATCAAACGAAGCTGTATAGTCGCAAATTCCAGTACTCTGGAGGTGAAGTTTAAAATATCTCACCTGTTTATTTGAAATGAATGGTAAAGATTTGGACATCTCAATAAGCCTCTAAAAACAAGATCATTACTACGTCGTTTAACCAATATCGCAAAGAGCTTTCATTAACTCTGTTACTTTTAGGCCTCGTTTGGTTCACAGAAAGGAAATTAGTTCCCCTATCTTTCCCATGGAAGTGGGAAAGTAAATTTCATGTCAAATTTCCTTTCCTGTGTTTGGTAAACCATGGAAAGTATTTAGGTAAGAGTGTTATTGTCTAAAATTTGTGTAATAAATGCTTGGAAATCACATGGGAAAATCAATCCCATGTGTTTTGGGAGGAATGGTTTTACCCCCTACTTTCCCCTCTCTCGGGAAAGTGTTTCCAGAATTTGTGCTTACCAAACAAAGGAAAGGAACAACTTTCCTTTCCCGATGACTAAAATTCGTCAACCAAACGAGACCTTACTCCGTCTCTCTCTCTATATATATTCTCTGTAACTCGGTAACTGCTAGAGTTTTCAAAAGTATGTAGTTTGGAGCCTTTCTAAATTATATCAAATCACTTAACTCTATCTCTAGAGTGGATATGCCACTCTAGAGGATCTCAATTCGAGAAAATTAAACAGTGTTATGACATACATATTTTTTAAAACTACTTAGTTTTGTGCCGTTTCTAAATTATGTGAAATCCGTACCATCTATTTGATAGGAAAATATCAAATCACATAATTATTCTACCTCTAGAGTGGATATGCCATTCTACAGGATCCTAATCCGTGGTTAAGTACATCCCGAAATTTTAGAACAGAGTATTGCTACACAATATGAGTATGCCGTAATTTGTATCTACTATTTTTTTAAAGAAATTTTTTTAGCATGCCTAAGAAATTTATTTTTTCTCCTTTCACAAAATTAATGATACTTTCATTACAATATTTTTTATTGCATTACAATATAGTCACAGACTCACAGTAATAAGAATTGTGTTAGTATTTTGTACTAATCATGACATTTTCACTGTAAATATCATAATATCATAATGAAGGTATCTTATAAAATAATAACATGCTGTAAATTAATGGAGGTGAAAGAAAGCTAGGAAATTAGAAGATAATTATTTCTTTACATAAATTTAATTTGATAAAGTATTAAAGTTTTATTAGGTGTTATCTTGAGTTACCGTAAAATATTGGAGGAAACTAATTTAAAATTATAGCATGTTTTATGTATAGTAATTAGGGTTCTAAATGGATTTCTAAAAATCTAAATCTGTTCTATATTTGAATTTGAATTTTGTAGATATTTATTGGAGTAAATATTCAAGAATTTTGAAGATATTTATTGGACTGGATATTCGAAAAAGAAAATTTAGATAGTATGTTCAAATATCCGAACAAACGGATATAGATACATATAATAATAGTATTTGTCCCGCATAATCCGTATCCAATGTGGTTTAGTGTTTACAAGCTAACCCAATATATCAAAATCTTTTAAATTAAACAAAGTAAGAAGATAACATAGGAAAAAGGGGCTTTTAGTTTAAAGGACAAAAATATAATTATCTATCTACTCAAGGACGCGTCTTTTAGTTCAATTGTTTGAAGGACAAACTTCTTGCATAAGGACATATTTTAGTTTGAAGGACAATTATAAATATTGTAATTAATAAATAAGAAAAATATAAACTAAATTTGAAAATTCCAACAATGCCCTTCACCCGAATTTAATTCTAATTTAAATTCAAATATTTAAAAGTGGAAAATATCTATAATATAATCAAAATTCAAATTCAAATTTAGAAGATAAATGTCAAACCAATCAATTAAATTTAAAATTCAAATTATCTATAATCACAACAAACATTAAATGCATAGGATAAGTCAACCCATCCAAAAATATTCAAACAATAACAAGTTAATCCATCAAAAATTCAAAATTAAATACGTGAAGAAGCAGCAGGCATACAAACGAAGAACAGGCATATCAGACATTTTATACAACAAAGAACATGCATATAGACAGTACAACAGGCATTTTATACAATAAAGAATAGACATAGCAGACATTACAAATTTTATCAAGCATATAAAGATGAAAATTTTATCAGGCATAGCAGGCATCTAAACAGACATTTTTCCTCTAAGTTGAAAATTTTATCAGACATTACAAATCAAAATATATTTACACAGATGAAAAACTAAAATTATGAATTTTCTTAGAAAATCAAATCAAAACAAGGAAAGGGTGAAAAACATTCAATCTTTTTATACCTTGAATGCCGTAAAATCAATCTCTTTGGAGCTTCCAAAATTCATCACCCACAAACCCCTCAAATCCTCCCCCACCATGGCCAACCCTCCAAAACCGAAAAAGTTACCCTAAAACCCACTTAAAATACCCAATTGCTTTAGATTTGTGTGCTCTGTTTGGTGTGGATTTCGGATCCAATGCCTTATCTTGTCCCATTGCTGGCTACAACCAAACATATATAGAAAGATCCACTAATTAAAAAAACAGAGCTGAATTTACAATTTGAGATGAGAGGCCAGATTGAGCCGTTGAGGGACTGCATGTGGACTCACTGTGGAGGAATGAGAGTGACGAGAGGAATGAGGGAGAGCAGTGAGAGATGAGAGGAACAAAATAGAGGATGAGAGACGAGATGAATAAGAGGGACGAGAGGAATGAGAGAGAGTAGTGAGAGATGAGAGAAACAAGATAAATGAGAGGTAGACTGATTTTTTAGAGAGAGGATCACTGAGTGGGTGGTTTTATTTAAGGGTTTTTGTTCCTTTTTTAATATTAATCTTAATAGATTTCTAGTTAAAATATATTCTAGTATTTTAAAGTAATGGCAAAATGGGAAAGGTATATAAATATATATAAATAAAGTAATAAATAAAACATGAAACAAATGAAATATAATAATGTCCTTTCGTCAAAATATTGTCCCTAACTAAAAAGATAGGACTTAAAACAATCTCTCAAAAAGATTTGTCCTTGAGTAGATTCGTTTGAAAAATCTTGGATCTAAGCCTAATTTTCTATAGGAAAAAAGAAAAAGAAATACATACTTAAGTTATATTTGCAATATATGTGATTTACTGATATAAAGGTTTGAGCGCATATCAAATTTAAATAGTAATAATTTTTAACCTTATTTCTCATTTGCGTATATGTGGTGGCTATCACCATCTGAAGTGAATGTTATTGGGGTTTTATAGGATAAATAAAAGAAATTATTTATTTGAGTTCAAAATTTGGCATAAAAAGTTAGTATTTAGGTTAACAATCTTTGCAATGTTTTATTTTACTTATTAGTTAATAAATTAAATAGATAAATATATTTTAAAAATTAAGCTAATTTTTAGATTAAGTAGTAAATTAGATAGGATATTATCTGAATCGGATAAATCCGATAGGATAAGAATAAAGATAATAGATAGTGTGGTATTTGGTTCGTCCATATATGTTTAGAGCAGCTCAAATGGTCGGGTAAATATATCTTTTACACAAAACTTAGAAGTATAAAAAAATTGTAGTCCAGTGGTAGTTTTTTAAACTCTTGTATAAAATTTGAAATAACCAATAAGCAACGCAAGTTAAATGTCTATTGACACAATTGTGTATTTTACACAACTGTTTTACACAAAATACAAATTTAAAAGACTGCTGGAAATGAAATATTTTACAAATTATGTAAATTTTAGAAAAAAAAATGATTAAAGTCTATTTGAGATGCTCTTACACTCCTAATAGTAATAAATTTTGTTTCAGTTTTTTAAGTGATCGATAAATTATTCTCATAAATATTTTGTAGATCCGAGTATACTTACTCTAATTTTAATAGTTAACTGAGTTAATTATTAGTAGGAGCGGCCCTCGAATTTAACTAGATTATAATTGGTTAAAAGTTCATATTAGATCTAAATTTGAGTATAATTGGTTAAAGTTCATAGCAGGTTGATATATACCCACTTCAACGTAATAATTAAAAAAATTAAGAAATGTTAAAAAAAATTAAAAATAGTCAGGATGATTGTATAATGTAGTAACTATAATAACAACAAAAGTGAAATGCGACTATATTAATAAATTAATTGTAATTAAGGCTAAACAAACTAAAGCTATTTGTCAAAAAAAATAAATCACCTTCGCAACCATCGCCCCCCATAGCTCCGATGACTACTATTGGTGCTCTCGCCACCTCATCGGAGCTCCAACTACTTCATCAAAGCTCTGGTGACCATTGTTGTAGTTCCAATTAGGTCTCTGGAGCTCCGTCAATAATAACAATATAGTGTAAAAACAAATTTGCTCTCAACTTTACATCTTTAATTGCTTGTTAATTTAGTGCAAAAATAAATTTGTACTAAAATTTATATCTAAATTTGCCTAGAGATTTATTGCAAAAAGATATTTGCACTCGAATCTATAGCAAATTTAGTGCAAAAAAAAAATTCACTAATTAAATTTAATATCATTAATTGCTTATAGATTTAGTGCAAAAGAAAAATTTGACCTAATTAAAAATTATATCGTTAGTTGATGGTGGAATTAGTGCAAAAGAGATTTCCACTAAAATCTATATCATTAGTTGCTTTCGGATTTAGTACAAAAATAGATTTGCCGTATCTACGCTTGAGCTCCGATGAGATCTCAGCACTAGTAGTGGTTGTAGAAGCTCTGGTAAGTACTCAGGTGATCGTTGGAGGCTAGAGCTTCAGTGGTGGGAGATGGTGGCGGTGGGTAGTGGTCATGAATAGAAAAGAAATGGAGGAAGAGTTTTTTAGGTAAAAAAAAAAACATCCTTATTTTTATGTGAAAACTTAACGTGTCCTTCCAGGACAAAAAGAAAAATAAATGGAGGAAAGGTATTTTAGGTATAGAATAATGAGTGTCTTTATTTTGAAATAAAAAAATCTTAAGAATTAACTAGAGTTTTAAAATTTTTATATTAGTTCATTTTTCAAATAACCTAACATTAATAATAAGATAATTCATAAATTAAAAAACATTAAATCGTCAAATTCGTAAATTAAAGGCCAACCAAAGCAGGTCTTACTTTCTAGATGCTCGTAAACCTTCCTTATTTGGTCCTTAAATTATTTTGCTTTCGGAAGTAACTATATATATCTTAGCACCAGATATTTTTGACAAAAATATTTAATCGTAGGAACTACAAAAAGGTTGCTTTTTTTTATTTACTTAATGCATGCATGGGATCATGCGTCTCAAGAATTCACTGCGACAGAGATTGTCGCTTATCTATTCAAAGTTGTTACATGAATTACACAAAATGTTTTAGTAGTATCGTAGAGAGTGTATTGATGATAAGGGTGAATTCAAGAATTTATTGAAGAGTGGGCTAACACTAAGATATTTAAAAAATTAAATTTCTTTATCCAATTATAAGAAACTTTACATTCAAATTTGAAAACATTTGAAAACCTAGAAATTTCATTTTAAAAAAATAATTCCTTGCCTATTTATCATTTTCTTTTTTAAGAAATAAAAAGGCCGGAAGAAAACTCAATATATTGAAATTTCCTAAGAAAAAAAAATTAAGTTCAAATATTTTTGAAAAGAAAAATGAAACTTCGTAACTTCGAGATTTGTTTTTCCAAGATTTAATTTTCCTTTAAGTTCTATTTTATATCATTTGCTTTTTGTTTGGCAAAAGTTCCAGAATTTAAGGAACAAAGGAGAACCAATGAAAATACAGTAGAAGGTTGGGCCTTCGACTGGGCTTAACTTAAGAGAGGTAAGGGATTGGGTTAAATTAAAGAGAGGTAAAATAACTCGCTATAACTTCATTTATGAGAGGTGGGCTGCAATCCATGAGGGTACCTCTGATTTCAAATAATAAAAGTTAATATATTTTGAACATGATTTGATATTTGGATTAAAAATTATAATATTTTAAACTTTTATGAACAATTTGAAGAGGCAAAAAGTTGATATGATTGGGTGTGTTTGATTGTGTGAGATAACGTGTATAATTATATTTGTGAATTTTTATCCAAAATTCGAGATTGTGTAAAAAATATAAGAATTTATGATGTGATTAATTATTGAGGACAAACTACGTCATGTGGTAAAATCATAACACAACTTTATAAGTTTTCATCTATATATACTGATAATTAGGTAGATTTATTGAGTATAATTAAAGCAGTGCTACCATCACACTCCATAAAAACATAAAAACTTACAAACATTATTTGAATGGAGTAAGAGTATCTTCAATGGTATAATTAATCAAAATAACAATTATAATCAATTTTAACAATGTTAGCTAAAAATACTACCCCAATAGTATAATAATATTTTAACAACCTTTTAACCAGTTACTAAATATATTCTCTTTATAATCAAAGTTAACAACCTTCTTCGATAATTAAAATGAGGGAACCATTAATTATATTGGTTAAGAGAGAATATTTTCAAATTTTGATAATCTTCCCTCCATTTTTTTTGAAATAAAATTCAAATTGAATAATTTGTGGGCAATCAACATAATGGACTCTATAAATTACATAGTTTATATTTTCAATTATAATCTCTAATAATTAGTACTCGCTCATTCTAAAATTCTCAGTCTAAAATTAATAGTTTATTATTCTATTTAAAATATTTCAAATATAAGTTTAGTTTTCAGTGTGTAGTTTAGGACTTTGTATCCCTCCGGTGCCAATATTTACCATACAAATACAGAGATAATTTCTTCATGTCAACTAGTTTCGTGTCCTTAATGAGAAAAGCTATTCCAAAGCCTCGCCAGTATTTATGAATATTATCCTGACTATTTTGTAATAATAATGAGAATCTTGTTAACACTTACTAACAATCATGCCATTTTCAATGTACAAATATATCATAATGTTGCAATGAAGATACGTTATAAAATAACAAACATAATACTTTAATTAAGGTGAGTTAGAAAGCTAAGAAAATAGGTTAACGAATATAATACTTTAATTAAGGTAAGTTAGAAAGTTAAATATTTGTTAAGTATGAAAGTTACGTTTCACCCATGCATGGTTTGCTGTAAAATATTGGAGGATATTAATGTTAAAATTTACTACTATGTTATATGAGTAACAGAGCCGGACCTGAGGTGAGCCGGAATAGGTGATCGCCTCAGGCCCCAAATTTTGTAGGGGCCCCATAATTTTTTTAAATTTAAGGTTAGGATTGTAAAGTTTCAAAATCTTGGAGGTTAAATTGTAATTATGTTTATAAGTTTATTCAAAATTAAAGCTAAAGGTAAAAGGTCGATCAAAAAAGGAAAAACATAAACTAAAGCACTACGCCGCATCTTTCTCTTTCGACTCTTCACATAAACCAAAGGAGGATAAAAGTGGTGAGCTCTTCGTAATTCGTTAGAGAAGGAGATGGTCTATTAGCATCAAATCAGCGAGCTCTCTTCGGATAACAACGCCGCATCTTTCTCTCCAGATACACAAACTCTCTTTGGCTCTTTTTAGTCCGTGTGTGAGCTCTTTACTCAGTCCGTGTGTGAGTTCTAACTTTCTATTGCCTTTTTTTTGTCCAATACTTGATTTTGTGATTTATTTGAGTCGTTGATGCTGCTGCATTAATTATATTATTGAGCTATTGTCTATTGAGGCATTGAATAAGCCATGGAGGCACTATTTTTGCCCCAATTATTTCTGCCCCAATTAATTTTATTGTAATTTGTAAATTGGTCGAGTCATTTGAGAATATTGAGTATCTATAATTATAATTAATATTCAATATTGACTTCTATAGTTTAATGATTATTTTCACTTTTTGTACTTTTAACATTTACACTATCAATTTTTTGGTGTACTACCTGTTTGTAAGTTTGTTGAAGGCATTCAGGCAATGTTAGTATTGTGAGAAACTTTTGAATTTTTGTTTAATTTGGAGAAGTTAGTTGATGATGAGAGCTTGCACACTTCTTGTGTCAATCTTAAAAATTCTTTGAGGCAGCATAATGGGTTCTCTGATATTACAGCATATGATTTATATTTGAAATTAACACTTTTAAGATCAACACTATCAAAAGAAGCAAAATTAGCACTTGATGACTTGAATTATTTGAAGATTATGGAAGCCTGTTACCCTAATGTATATATTGCTTATAGAATTTTATTGACCATACTGGTTACAAGTTGCAACTGCTGAGATAAGTTTTTCAAAGTTGAAGTTGCTCAAAACTTATCTCCGGTCAACAATATCCAAAAGAGAGGTTGAATGGCTTGGCTATGTTATTCATTGAGAAAAAAGTAGTCGAACTACTTGACTACGAAAGCTTGATTGATACTTTTGCCTCTAAAACTACAAGGCGAGTAATATTTAAGTGATGCTTTTGTTATTGCTCAGGTAGTTTTTTTTGTTCATAATGCATTTTTTTGCTTATTTGCTGTGCTAGTTGCCGGCCTTTAATAGGGAAGTTCATTTATGTAGATTAATTTATTTATTTTTTATTTTCTATGAATTTGGTTGCTTAGAAAAAAAAAAAAGACCTAAAAATTTGAGGACAGAGGCCCCATTCATAAATTTCGCTTCAGGTCCCCGAATTCTCAGGTCCGGCCCTGATGAGTAATAAAATATGTCGGGTCAATTTTTTAAAATGTAAATTATTTTTGGTTGAAATTAATAAATTTATTATTAAGATTTTACGAGTTACTCTTGTAATTTAATAAAAATTGAAATATACCTATTCTATTTTTAATGGTTAAAGCAAACTGAGTTAAATTGTTGTTAGGATTTTAAGACTCACTCTTTTAATTTAATATTATGAAATTGATATTATCACAAATCTAAACATTCTAAACACTGATGATTTCAAATGTTATATTATAAATCACATTTTTGTAAATTAAATATTGAAATGACTTCAAATACTAAATGTTGAATTTTAATTATTAAAAAATGAGAAAATAAATATTATTATTATTATTATTTGTGGACTCTGGCAAAGCTTTAACTAAAGAATGAGACTAGACGCTAGTCTTAAGATTCCACTTCTTGTCCTTTTTACTCGCCTGTGGAAATCTAAACCAAGGACTAAAACTAGGCATGTTAATGAATTGGATTTGGATCGGATAAAGGTGAATTTAAATTTATATTTGTAAATATTTTCGGATCAGATATGAATTGAATCATGTAATGGATCACCAAAACATTAAGGCTACCACTGGGACAATCTTAGAGTCGACTTGGAGCTCCCAATGTCGATTCCCTGACGTTGTCAAAATAATGCTTGGCCAGAGGCAGCCATGTATCGCGAGCAGGGATTAGTCGACGTACGCGAAAGCTGGCCCGGACACCTCTTGGGGACCAAAAAAAAACCAAAAAAAAATATATCCAAATTTGTTTAGATCGGATTTGTATTGGATTATATCTGATCCATTTAAAATTTCAATTATATAATAATTAGTTTGTAAATATATAAAAAATAATGAAATTAACATAAAAGTTAAACTTAATAACAGTTAAAATTTTCTATTATTGTAAAAAGAAACTTATTTAATACTTTTTGGGTTATATTTATTTTTGATGAGTGTATTAATAATAATGCGGTAAATATAAATAATAATAAACTTAAGCATAAATGTGTATCTTGGATCGGATCAGATTGCAAACAGATCAGATTGACATAAATCCATATCCGATTTGTTAATCAAAGGCTTAACGGGTTCGGATCAGAATTAAATATACAGATCATAAATCTCAATCCATATCTAACTAAATAGATTAGATTCTTTCGGAAGATATAGATCCAACACTGAAGAATGTTTTTTTGGCAAAACATGGAAATCATCATTCATTGGGGAGTCAAGCATTTGAGCTCAACTTGGTAGCCAAGCCCATATGCTTGGGGGGCAATTGAGGGAGCCCACAAATTATTTATGACTAGGATGAAACCACTAAACTCATTACCGATATGGGTCAAGCCTTATGGAGAAACCCAAGTACAAAGTACAATTCGTAAGAGTATGTCGTAATTTGTATATAATATTTTAAAAAGAAAATTCTTAGTATTTTTTATACTAGAAATTATTTTTTTTCTCCTTTCATAAAAAAAATGGTCCTTATATCACCATGATATCACAAATTTTCATTAGATGATAAAATGCTACTATTTGTAATGGTAATGAGAATTGCGCTGGTACTTTGTAGCAATCATTCCATTTTTTAGTGTAAAAGTAGAGTTAGAAAGTTCAAAAAATTAGGTTATAACTATGATTATCCTATGTAAAATTTTATTAAGTACTACCGTATTATCACATTTCACCATCGCCTAAGTTGCTGTAAAATATTGGACGAAATTAATGTTACATTTGACTACTAGGTTAGAGTTGGTAATACTTTTTACTCTTGATATTAGTCTCATTTTTGTTCCTAATGTTTCGATTTAGGTGCACTAAACTCCGAAATTGTTGCAATCTAGTCCAATTGACAGTTGTACATTTGTTGTTTTATAATAATTTTGATGTCAACATGACAAATAACTTTCATATCCCTTTGCTTTTGTATAAATTACGTGTGTGTATATATATATGTGTAGACATCCCGATCCGTGACCCCCGCAAGAACCCTAACGACCTTCAAGAACTACTGTTTTTGAGCCCGGGACCCACCCGAGCACCCGAAACTACCCCGAAAGGGTTTGTTGGCCGACAAACCTATTTTTAAGAGAGATTGTCGCGCGACAATCACTGATATGTCGCGCGACAATCCTACTATGTCGCGCGACAATCCTACTATGTCGCGCGACAATCCCTCCTGATACCAGACCATCCACTCTCTGACAAATCAGTCTGTCAGAAACATCACTTCAGCCGTTTGTCGCGCGACATTAGACACATTGTCGCGCGACATATGCCCTTTTTGGAGAAGTGTCGCACGATAATCTTCCCCGAGCAGTATAAATAGGCCAACACCCCCAAGGGTTAAAAAAGGCAATTTGGGATTGAAGGATTCTAAGCTTAAAAATCTGATTTTCTAGTCTTTCGTCAAGCATTCTCTATTATCGTCTTATTTCTGAAGAATTCCCAAATCCATTCCCGACACTCGACGTGTCCCGTATCTGGAATCGAATTCTCGAAAATATCTAAAGAAGGAAAGAGATCATTATCGCCGGAAATCTCTCCGCCGGATTATATTTTCTTTCTTATTATTATTCTCGTCGGGAAGGTAAAGAAAGTCTCTTCTAGTATTCAACATTAAATATCTGTGTACTTGTTTCACTTCTGTTGTTTTGTCCACATTTTATTTGAATAAACTTATTGCCAAGTTACAAATAGTCTACCGTTTTCAAAACAAAAGACCCTGATAAAACCATTTGTAAAACCAGAAGAGTAAGTACATTACCACCCGGATAAATTCCTGTTTTCAAAACCCGGACCGGTAAAACCTACTTAGGAATCAAAAACCCAGTATATCCTATCTGTTTCATAGATTGTGATACGTCCGGTAGAACTCCCCTCAAGAGTTCCAATTCCATATTAAATTAGTTCCACTATAAGATCTAAACTTTTTTCAAAGCAAGGCAAAAACTCGAGAAAACCGGCATTATCCGAGAAATAATACGGGAAACTCCATCTCTAAAGAAAACAACTTTTTTCACTTGTATTTGCATTTCTCAAAACTCAACATCGGATCTTGGAAACATAAAGGTTCTTCATCCCTTTTCCCGTTTTCTCAAATTAGGGTTTTTTATTTAGAAAGTAGTAGACTGTCAGTAAAAGCATCCAAGTTTTTCAACATAGAATAAACATATTAAAGACCACTAGAGACCGAAAGGGCGGAATGGGTGCTTAACACCTTCCCAAACCGTAATATAGTTTCCGAACCCTATAGAATCCTGGTTTCGTAGACAAACGTGTAAAGAAAGGCTTAACTGTAGCCTTTCCTCTTACACAACCATTTTGTCCGTTTTCTCGTAAAACGTACTGGCGACTCTGAATGAACCCCTTTGCATCTAGAAATAGAACATAGGGACACCTGATATGAATCAACCAGAGGCACTCGAGTAAATGGAGCGACATAATCCGTTCCAATGTTTCAGACGCCTAACCGAACGGGGACGAGACCCGGGGGTCGCATTTGCGGATTCTCACAGTGGCAACTCTGCTGGGGACTGAGCTAGAAAACTAGACTCTTATATGTGGAATCTTGTTTATCTGTTGAATACTTGCTTTTACTGCTTTCCCTACTTATGTTAATTGATTGAGAAGAAACATTTTTTCTAAAAATTGGAGTTTTTCAAAATACGTAATCAAGATAAATGATATTTGTGAAACCAAACTTTCGAACTTTACATGCACTTTCACAAATCATGCATTGGTCCTACGAGTGTGAATTTACCCCAAACCCTCGGAAGTATAATAAGTGAGTAGGGAGTTGGCTTGCTTGGGCCAACATAAACCGAAAGCATTTACTTCCACTCTCCTTGGCCAAGTACGCCCCCGAGGTATATCGAGTGACGAGAACACTCACGTACCCGGGAAGTATATCAAAAGGCTCTTGCACGTACCCGCCCCTAGGGTATATCGCAAGGTCTTGCCAAATAGGAGGGAGCCTAAAGCCTTAACCGTTCGTACACCTACGCTGCATATAAGATCGAGTCGAGTTAAAACACTTGTCAAACAGCCGTAGGGGATGTACCACCTTACGGCTTACTTTCCGACACCCTTTTAAAATCCGAGGCTCTTCTCGGCAATTTTTAGTGGTTCTTTTGGCAAAAAATCGAGTCGCATCACAGTCTTCCTTCATCTTCGCCACGTGGTTTTATCTACAGTCGTGAAGCGACGACAGACTGGAAGGTTGGGCCGGTCGAGATCACACCGGGAGACTAGTGAGACCAAGCACACCTGAAATGGCCGATGAACGCTAGAACCGAGAGATAGATCAGAGCCTAGCCGAGGCTTCTGCACCTCAGCCGACTTTAGCCGAGATGCACCGTTTATTAATGACCGTCAGCACGAATCTAGCGAGCCTCACAAACGAGCAACAGAATACCCGAGTTCGAGTAGAAGAGTTGTCAGCCGTACGGACCTCACCACCGGAGTTTGAACGACTACCACTGAATCGAGATCAAGGGCAGTCATCGCAAGTGCTCCCCCTGATTCCAAGAGCCAATCCCCCCCAAACGGGCCCCGTCATGGCCGGTCCCGTTCAAATCGATCCTAACAATCAGAACCAATGGGCCCCGGATTCAGGCCCCACTTACCAACAACAAGAGCCACCCATCATCTGGCCACAACCTCAGCAAGGCCTCGATCCCCAATACCAACCATGGCCACAAGTCCCCGCAAGACCTATTCCACTACCGGCCCCAGTAGCCCCTCCCAATGAATACCTAGACATCAACTGACTCCGGGCAGTGTATGTGGAATCGGTTATAGCTCGGGAACAGCCCGACGAGGTGTCAAGAGAGAGCGAAGAGATGAAGAAACTGAAAGAGCAGATGAAGGTTCTGCAAAGAGGGATTTCTCTGATAAAAGGGGCAGACGAGATCACAGACATGAACGCCTTCTCCCTTTACCCAGAAGCCAGACAACCTCAGGGATTCAAGCTCCCTTCCATCACCAAATTCATAGGGACCACACCCCCCAAAACCCATCTTCAATCTTACATCAGATCCATGCAAGTGTCCGGCTGTGGAGAGCCGGAGCTGGCTCAAGCCTTTCACATGACTCTCACGGGGGCCGCCCTGAGATGGTTTTTTGATCTGGAAAGACACCACACAAAAACTTAGGGGAATATCGTCAAGGAGTTCATGACCAAGTACGGGTCCAACGAGAATTTGGAAATTACCCGTAAACACCTGGAAATGGCCAAGTAAGGCGAGAAAGAGAGCTTTAGCGACTTTGTCACCCGCTGGAAAGAAATGGCCTCCCAAATGTCCAAGCGGCCCGATGAAGAAGAGCAGTTGGAGATCATACAGAAGAATTTTACTCCAGCCGTATTGAACTGCATGGGAAAGCATTTATTCCCACACTTCAGAGCCCTGTTGAGTATGGGGTCACAAGTAGAGGAAGAATTAGCCAAAAAGGCAGAAACGGATACCAAGAAAGCCTCTTACACCGGGAGAAAGACGGCCACTCCAGCCGTAAACCAACTAAGCTCATACCCGTATCAACAAAACCCATTTCAACAGTCACAACAAGTCCCTCCAATGAGTTGGCCTGCGCAAGGAGACTCTTCGAGCACCGAGGCCAAGAAAAGGAGAAATTTCTGCACCCTTCTCACTACCCTGGTCAAAAGCCTGGAATTACTCCGAAAGGCCGGACTGATCACTCCACTCAACCTACGCCCCCCCACCAAACCCTATTCCCAGCACCTGGAGAATGAATGAGAACTGTGCATACCATCAAGCAGCGGGCCATGACACGGAACGCTGCTTGGCTCTTCGTCATCGTATCCAGGACCTTATTGAAGCCGGAACCATCCCCGCACCCGGCGGACCCAATGTTACAAACAACCCCCTTCCCAATCATGTTCCACCAACGGGAATTAACGCCTTGACCACTGATGAAGAAGGCTTTGACCCCGTAGGACTCATTCGGGATGACCCAGCCTATAAGGCGCCCGTTATGCTACCGGCAAAAGCACAAGTTGCCCCAGGCCTCAATCCAATAATTGACCAATGGATGGCTAAGATGAACTTCCTACCTGGGCAGGGCTTAGGAAGGACAAATCAGGGGATCTCGCAACCACTCATAATCAAAACCAATCCCGAAAAATCTGGGATAGGAGACAATCTGTATGACAGAAACCTCCCCCGGGACTTTTAGTTGGTCGGAAGAGCCAGAGATATCAAAAATCTCAGAAGGATCAGACCCAACATCCCTTTGGATACAACAGATTACCCGCTCAGGAAGGGTATACCAGCCACCACTGATGGAGGCCGAGAAAACACCACCTCCTAAGGAAATAGGAGAAGACCGGGTACTGGAACAATTAAAGAAAATGCAGGCACACATCACCATTTGGGGCCTCTTGGTTGCCTCCAAACCTCACATGACTGCTTTCATCAAACTCCTAGACGAGGCCGTCATATCACCTGATTCCACGCCAGAACAATTGCCAAACATGATTGGGTCACTCACAATCCAAAGAAGTCTGTCATTCTCAGATGAAGACTTATCTCCATTGGGAAGGAAACACAACCTGGCCCTCCATATCACTGTCCGAACCCGAGGAAAAATCTTGCCGTAAGTCCTCATCGACAACGGGTCAACCATAAACGTTTGCCCCCTGAAAACCGCTAGATGCTTGGGTATCTTAGATTCAGAGCTTTCTCCCTCAGCCGTAACCGTCAGGGCCTATGACAACACCAGGAGAGCCGTTTTGGGTTCTCTGAAGCTCGATCTCATGGTCGGACCTGGAAACTTTTTAGCCGACTTTCAAATCATAGACATTCCCTCTAGTTTTAACCTACTGTTGGGAAGGGCATGGCTACACGACATAGGAGCACTCCCCTCCTCCTTACACCAAAAGATCAAGATACCATTTGAAGGGAACATAATCACCGTCCAAGGAGATCCTAAAAGGACCTTGGCAGATCTGGAGTTACCTGTTTTGGGCATCGGGAGTCAGAGTATACAACTGGGAGGCTTTTCCTACGAGCCTCAAGTACAAACTCTCAGCACCCAGATAATTGAGTATCTTCCCCCTGACAATATCCCGGGTCTCAGCACCAAGATCACAAATATGCTGAGAATGATGAAATACTTACCTGGAGCCAGTCCGGGAATGGGACAGCCAGGACTACTTCAAGCCTTGGAACCATTAACGAGGTACGAAAGGGAAGGCTTAGGGTACCAACACACTAAAGAAGACAATCAAGAAAAAAAGGGTCGAGAGCATCAGTATCCGAGTTTCAGCTCTCTGAACGGGTTTTTTGTCAAAGAAGAAGAGGACTTCCCCTTTTGCGGCTTTCAGGAGCCTTGGAGAAACAGCGACGGAGAGAACCTTCCGGGATGGGAAATCTTCTATGAAGAGGACCTATATATCAAGAAAAACATCGTACATAGTTTCTCTACCAAGTTGACAATCGGGCCGAAGGAAGAAAATGAAGACAAGAAAGATGAGGAGGATATATGACTGTTCTTAGCAGTCATAAAGCCAGTCATAAATTTTACAATGTATGACTATGTTTGTGACTATTTTTGGCAGTCACAAACATGGAATACTTTTAAAAAAAATAATTTCGAAAATAAAAATCCCAAATTTTATAACCTGCACTCCAATCCATATAAGCAATAGATTTTATACAAATACAAGCCCAATTTCAAGATTTTCACATAATTTCCAGCAACATGCACAAGAAATCCACACAATTTTCAGCAACACTACAATAGTTCACAGTTCAACTTCAACACACACTAAATGAGTAAATGCAAACACATACTCAGAACTAAAAAGGAAGAAGCAATTAACAGCTTAATTCAAACACACATTAACAACTAAAATACTAAATATTAATTCAAGTACATAACACAAATTTAAGTAAAAGTCACAAAAGTTTACTACAAGTTAATTAAAGTTAACACATAACCAATCTAAGCTTAAGTGCATAATAGGGCTTGTTAAATATTAATTAGATTTGTTCAAGAAAGCATGTAGGCCACACCACGTAGCCACCTACAACTTCCCCAATGGTCGTTGCACACCCTTGAGAACCAAGATATAAGCGAGTTTCAACTTCATTCGTCTCCACACTTATAACACTAACTTTACTTTCATGGTCTTGAATGTTGCGGGCATGCACTTTTTCGCCTTTAAGTGTTGGAACTATATCTCCTTTCCCTATTACTTTTGTTGACATGACATCTTTAATAAGAACACGAGTGGGTTGTGATGGACGTGTTGGACTTGGGGTTACTAAAGGACATGTTGAAGGAGAGGTGGAGGGTGTGCCAATACCATTTTTTGAAAGTTAGTGACCGACTTTGACAATCATAAAAAGTGACAGTCAAGAACAAAAAGCATTGTGACTGTCAATGACAGTCACAAACAACACTAAAATTTATGACAGCCACTAGCAGTCACAAATAAATAAATTTATAACTATTTGATCATTGTGATTGCCAATAACAGTCACAAACCTTGTGACTGTCAATAGCAGTCACAAATCTCACGAGATCAAAAGTCACAATTTCCTGTTTTTGGTGTAGTGCACCCTTGTAATTAACTTCGGGACTGAAGAGGAAAAAAGAGAGGTCCGCATTGGGGCAAGCCTAAGTGAGATAGAAAGAGAGGAATTCACACAAACTCTGAAAGAGTATGTGGATGTCTTCGCCTGGTCTTATGTGGATATGTCAGGTCTGAACAGTCAGATAGTCATACACGAGATACACACCAAGCCGGAATTTAGGCCCGTCAAGCAGAAGTTGAGAAAACTTACGCCAGAATGGTCCTTGAAAGTGAAGAAGAAGTGATAAAACAATTGAGTGTGGGTTTCTTACGGGTGATCGAGTACCCTTCGTTGTTAGCCAACATTGTGCCCGTTCCAAAGACAAATGGGAAAGTCCGCATGTGTGTGGATTACCGAGATCTTAACAAAGCTTGCCCAAAAGATGATTTTCCATTACCCAACATCGACTTGATAGTGGATAATACCGCTGTGAGAATCCGGACCCGTACCCCGAGAAGAAGAGAAAGGGTCCTCGTTCTCGGTTTTTTTCTTGAAAACGTATTTTGTAGAGTCGCCAGTTTGTTTTACGAGAAAACAAACAAAAGATCGTACGAAGGACAATTCGAAAACGAATTATCTTTCATACGTTTGAAACCAGAGATTTATTTTGAAAATTTACTTTGCTAGGGTTCGGGAACTACGTTACGAATTGGGAAGGTGTTAGGCACCCAATTCGCCCTTTCGGTCTCTTAATGGATCATGTATCTAATTCCTATTTTAGATATCTTGCAAGTAGTTCGAATGGTTTTTAGAATAGTCCTTTCCGGATAAATTTAGTTTAAAACAATATTTTGAAATCATACTCGAGCTTTGCGAGCGCCTACGTATTCATTCGTAGAATGAAATCAGAGTCTCGTAGTTCCTTTCTTTTGGAAACTGTTTTTGTATTTTTGTTTGTTTTGAAAACGTGTCAAAACAGGTTTTAGATTTCTTGTAAAACTTAGAAAGGATTTGTTTTGAAAGCAATGAACTTCTTTGCAAGTTATCTAATTTTCTATATTAAAAGTGAAATTAAATGCAGTACTGAAATTAAGGAGGGTTGTAGAAAATATACCTGATGCGCTTGAAGAAGAAATAAGAACCTTGCCTTGATTGCTCCTTTCTCTCTCTAGAACTTTCTCTTTCTAGATTTTCTCTCTCTAGAAGTTCTCTCTCAGAATTTCTCTAAAATGACTCTCTAATAATTTTGACAGAGTTTCTAATTGATAAAAACACTATTGAGTGTTGATCCTTTAAAATGGGAGCCCAAAGGTCCTATTTATAGCAAAAATCTCGCCAAAAACGCTCCAAAGGAGGCCAACCGCAGGGGGTAGCCGCAGGGCGTGCGACTAGGGCGTGCGGTTGGGGCGTGCGGCTAGGTGCCAACCGTACGGTTGGGGAGCCAACCGTGCGGCTAGGGAAGGTACCAAACGTACGGTTGGGAGCTAACCGTGCGGTTGGGGGCTGCGGCTAGGAGCCAACCGTGCGATTGGGGGCGTGCGGCTGGCTACCAAAAAAGTCAATTTTTCTAACAGGGCTCGAAAATCATGACGACTCAAGAGGCAACAAGGTTGCGATTAATTCCTAACGCGCTCGAAAATCAGGGTTTTTCCTAACAATCTCTTGTATGCATGACGACTCAAGACTTGATGCAGAATGCTTGTTAGGTTCACGCGAGAGTCGCGGATTGGGGTGTTCACAACCGCCAACCATGCCCTGAAATCCTTTGTAGATGGTTTTGCCGGGTATAATCAGATCAAGATGCACCCGGATCACCAAGAGAAAACTGCATTCATCACGCCGTGGGGAACATACTGCTACACCGTTATGCCATTCGGGTTGAAGAATGTCGGAGCAACATATCAAAGGGCAGCAATAGCTATCTTCCACGACATGATTCACAAAGAGGTAGAGGTATATGTGAACGACATGATAATCAAGTCAAAAGAGAGGGAAGGCCATGTATCAGCCTTACGAACTTTCTTTGACCGCCTCCGCCAGTACCAGATGAGACTCAATCTGCAGAAATGTGTGTTTGGGGTAACCAAGGGAAAACTCCTGGGCTATGTCGTCAGTAAAAAGGGAATTGAGGTAGACCCTGCCAAAGTTCGAGCTATCCGAGACATGCCCGAACCCCGTACCGAGAAAGAAGTTCGAGGATTCTTGGGTAATTTACAGTACATCAGCAGGTTCATCTTTCAGCTTACTTAAACTTGCGAACCCATCTTCAAACTCCTGAGGAAGTCTTCACCAGGAGAATGGGACGATCAGTGCCAAGAAGCTTTTGATAAGATAAAGGACTACCTCTCCAGCCCCCCAGTGTTAGCCCCACCACAAACCGGACTACCACTAATTTTGTACCTAACCGTCACTGATTCAGCCGCGGGAGCCATGCTAGACCAACACCTGACCGATACCCGGAAAGAGCAGGCCATCTATTACATCAGCAAGAAGCTGTCCCCGTTTGAGATAAACTACACACCATTGGAGAAATCATGCACCGCTCTCGTCTGGGTAACATAGAAACTACGGCACTACATGCTAGTTTTCTCAGTCATCCTGGCATCACAGATTGATCCGTTGAAATACCTCTTCGAGAAACCGGCCCTCTCGAACCGAATGGCAAAATGGTTATTTCTACTCTCCGAATTCGACATCACCTACATGACCCAGAAGGCAGTCAAAGGCAAGATCATAGCTGATTACCTGGCCCACAATCCAATATTGGGAGACATGCTAGAAGAAACCGAGTTCTCGGACGAAACCATCATGAATGTCGAGATCGATGAAGACTGGAAGTTATACTTTGGCGGGGCCGCCAATCGAAACGGAAACGGGATAGGCATCCTGTTAGTCTCTCCTGACCAAACTCACTCCCCAGTATCGTATCGTTTGGATTTTTTCTGCACCAACAACATGGCTGAATATGAAGCCTGCATACTCGGGTTAGAGATCGCTCTTCAAAGGGGTATAAAGAGAATACAGGTATACGGAGATTCAGCACTAGTGGTCCACCAAGTTCTGAAGGAATGGAAGATCAGGGATGAGAAATTAGTCCCTTACCTCGCCCGACTGGAGGATGTCGCGGGAAAGTTCGAGCATGCGGAGTTTTACTATGTCCCCAGGTCCCAAAACAGTTTTGCTGACACACTAGCAACCCTAACATCTATGATCGATATCCCGGAAGAGATGGAAGAAATAACTCATACAGTGCAAAAGAAATCAGGACCAGCACACTGCATGGCCTTGGAGGTAGAGAATGAAGAGGGAGGAGGCTCGACCACTTGGTTTTATGACATCTGGAACCTGCTGAAGAACCATCAATATCCCGAGAAAATAGACAAGAAAACGCGGGTCCCACTCAGAAGATTAGCATCAGGATTCATACTTTGTGCCAGAAGATTGTATAAGAGGAATTACGATGGGACTCATCTTCAATGTCTCACCGAAGAAGAATCAGTCAGAATGATGGATCAGATACATTGGGGCGATTGCTGACCTCATATGAGCGGACATACACTTGCCCGCAAAATCATCAGACAAGGTTATTTCTGGTCTACCCTGCAAATTGACTGCGCTAACCACGTACGCCGTTGTCACAAGTGCCAAATTTATACTAAATCCCAGAAGCTTCCTCCAAAAGAGTTATACAACATGACTGCTCCCTGGCCTTTCGCAACCTGGGGAATCGACGTCATTGGGAAGATCTCGCCCAAAGCCAGCAACGGCCATGAATTCATACTAGTAGCCATCGACTACTTCACCAAATGGGTAGAAGCCGAGTCTTTCCAGACCCTTGACGCCAAGAAAGTTTCCCGATTCATCAAAAGGAATATTGTCTGCCGGTATGGGGTCCCACACGAGATCATCTCGGATAACGGCACCCATTTCGAAGGAGAAGCTAATACAGTCATGGAAGAATACGGTATTACCCGATACAGGTCTTCGCCATACAGGCCACAAACTAATGGGGCAGTTGAAGCCGCCAACAAAAATCTGAAGAATATCCTAAGCAAGATGACCGACACCTGCCGGGACTGGCCGGAGAAATTACCATATGCATTGTGGGGATACCGCACCACCGAGAGGGTCTCCACCGGGGCAACCCCGTTTTCTCTTACATACGGGATGGAAGCAGTCCTCCCTGTTGAGTTAGAAGTCCCCTCCCTTAGGGTAATGCTAGAGAATCAAGTCAATGAACTGGAGTGGGTCCAGGCACGTTATAACGAGCTAGCCCTACTGGATGAAAAGAGATTGAAAGCCGCGTACCACCATCAAGGGTATCAGAAGAGAATCGCTCGAGCATTTAACCAGAAAGTGAGGACTCGGGGTATCAATGAGAACGATATCGTATTGAAAGAAATTCGAGAGCCAGCCAGAGATTCGAGGGGTAAGTTCGGGCAGAAGTGGACAGGGCCGTATATCATCAAAGAAATCGATACAGGGGGTGCCGCTATACTCGCTGATTTGGATGGACAATTACTGCATTCTCCGGTCAACATGGATCGACTGAAGAAGTATTATCAATAGATGTAACGTGTATAAATAAGAACTACGTAAACCTGAGCCCCAACTCAAAACTTTTGTTCTTTGTAAAAATCAAAAAGGGGGAACGTAGGCAACCTGAGAAGTGACTTCAGGCCCGGTTTAAACTTTGTAAAGAAATTTATTTTCCATAAACAGTCCTTCATATATTATTAAAGCAGTGGTTCAGAACACCGAAGGTTACAAAGGATATACAACAATACAGAAAAAACTAATCCCTAGGGGTTGGCCACACTGGGTCCTCAGTAGCCAAATCGATTCGAGCCTCGTCCAAAATCTGGTACGCAAAAACAATGTTATCATCAGTGGCCTCAGTATCTATGAATCGGAACCACTCCATTTGAAGGGGGTCGTCAATCAGTTCTCCTTCCAGAGATTGCCAGCAAGAGTGGATAATGTCAGCCCGAAGGGGCCGGGTAATACCGAAACGGGCATAGTTGAACTGACGAGTCAGTCGAGCACGCCACATCCTCTCTACTGATAAAGAAACATGCGGGGTCACAAATTTAGACTCAGAAGAGAAGTTGTTCAGACCAAGGAGAACCTCCTGAGGAACGTTAAACTGCCGAAGAAGACGCCCTGGGAGATAAAAGGAGGAAAACCAAAGCCCGCGAAGCCGGACATAGTTCTGACCACCTGTACTAAGCACCATCTCCCTCAGCTTCCACCAAGGAATGTTCAACCGAATAGCCCGAAAGTTCTCCGAAAACCATATCGTCCAATCAAAGGAATACATGGTCAAAGCCCCAAAGAGGGGACGATGGAAGAAATATGTCGGATTATCAAGCCGATTCCTGTTGAAACCCACCGATCGGAAGCGCTCCAGCAGCCACATGTATAGTAAACGCGGACTCCCCTGAAGAAGGGTGAGGCCCCCCTTTGAATATCATCGAGACCATTCAGGGTCTCTGCAAGAACGATCGGCACTATAGACTCCCCATTTCTAGCCTGGTAAATCAGACTCAGCATAGTTGGATCAACACGTGAAGAACCTGTCACCAGTAACATATCTGAAACCAGGCAGATCAGGGCCGCTGCAGTATGCCCCACGCCGTAAGAGGCCCTATCTTCATAACGATGAAAGAACCTCACCATTTTATGGAGGTCAAGGAGTCCGTCGGTAATAAAACCATCACAGGCCGCTTGGGGAATGGCTAACAAAGAAATTAGCATATCTCGATGACCGATTTCTTCTATGGGAACTGCTATTGGGAGACGAACGTCCGAACGCAACAGCCAAGAGAACTTCTCGTAAGTCGAACAAAGCTCATCTAGTCCAAAGCAGAAAAGATGGTCCGCAGGACTCCAGAAATACAAAGCACCTAACAGAAAGGAAAAATCGACGGGACGATGGCACCAGCCCGCTAAAGGACTAAAAGCACCGAAGTTCAGACCGTTTTCAGAAGATATCAAGGCATCTTGAGCATTGACGTAAGAAAAATCAGATTTTGTGCGATAAGAGGACATCTTTGGAAGGTGTGGGGATGAAGGAAGGAAGATGGGTGTATTTATAGCAAAAAGTAGGGCTCTGTACCTGTTTGTCGCGCGATAAACCCATGTCCAGGAGGGATTGTCGCGCGACAAACCCATTTAGGGTCACCCTATTTTTGTTTCCCTTACACATAACAGTCATTTTTGCCAAAAGAATCATTTCTGGATGCTTTCTTGTTCTCACTTTGATCTTTTGCAGGAAACATGAGTATCACTACGCTACAAGGTATGGATTCTAAAAATCACTGACTCATATATATATATATGTGTGTGTATATCTTTCACAAAAGTATAATCAGACACATGTAAAGATATTTTATAAATCCAATAAAAGAACAATTTTTAAGACTAAAATATCTTTCTAAACATGTCTAAATAAATACAAATCTGTCCGAACTAACAAAAATGCAGAAAGGGAAAACTAATCTACTTGAGCACATTTTGACACGCTCCCACTATCACCCGAGCCCTCCTCGGGAGTAAGATCAACGACTGGGACGTTGGGAACAGGAGGAACTGCCGCCTGGGAAGGCCCCGTAGACTGAACCGGTGCCGTCGGGCAGATCACCGAGGATCGGGATCGCCTAAAAGTCTGACTGCTACTGCGCCTAGACTCCGTCCGGGCATGAGAGGAAGTCAAGGGGTCGTCTGGCCATAAAGAGACGTCAATAGCCCTCTGGTAGTTACGCATGTATGCTAGAGGGTCTCGACCGATATACTGGAGCAGGTTCCAACTGTAGAGGTACTGGGCGTGCCAAGCCCACAGATCTACCACCCGCACACTCACCCTCTATAAAAGACATAAGATAAGAGAGTCAGCACAGCCAAGAGAATAAATAAGTACAGATAAAATTAAGAGAAGGAAAAGAAAGTACCTCGTCACCAGGGCGACCACCCAGATAGTCGAAAGTATCCTCAGGAAGAGGGTACTCCGGGACAGGATATCGACGTAAGCCGGCGCCGACATAAGAGATATCTCTGGGGAGTGGGGGTAGATCTACCCACGGAATAGACGACCCCGCAGGAACAGCTGCAAAAGTGGACCCTCCCTCCTCGCGAATAGGGAACAAAAGAGGGTGAGAAGATGAGCCGCCAAGACCTAGAGATCGGGCTGAAGGCCCTATGACATTCGTCGGGAGAGGAGTCAACGTAGCGTAGGTGCGGACCCCTGGAGGATCCACCATGGCCGTCGCCCTCAAGGGAGGTACCCCATTAGAAGGAGTAGTCGTTGCCATAGGAGGAGTCCGCCCAAACTGCTCGTAATCTGCCCCAAGGTCCGCAGGCTCCCAGAACCTCTCAGAAAACCCCGCTCTCCCCTCGGCAGCCTCAGCAGCAGTAAAAAGGACCCCCGGAGACATAGAAGGGCCGGTAGGGAACTCAAAACCTTCAGCGCGTCGCTCCCCCACGGGTGTCGTCTGAGGTGACTGCTCCGGAGCCGCTGTCGTATCACCTCCTTCACCCTCTGACCTACCACCACCCTCGGCAGCAGCAGGAACATCCCTCTCTCCCTCGGGGTCCTCGTCCTCGGAATCCGAAATATTGTCCCTCTGGTTGGGGACAGGTGGCAGATGACCCGGAACCGCCCTAGCTAAGTGGGTCTGTCCCCGTATGTAATGGGGATCACCTCCCAATGCTTGGTATCTCTCATAGAAGACCCGTCCCCGAGTCCCCTTCGGCTCCCTCATCAGATAACGAGCAGCAAAAGCAGCGTAGTCTCCCTCCTCGGTGAATGTCTGAAAACCAAGTCCGTCGACCAAGGCCTGCACCGTCACCGGATCAATCTCGCCCGTCCGCCTCATCAGAACCGGGGGAAATAGTGGAACTCGAGGCCACTGGACCGGTGTGTGCTGGCGAATAACCCTCTCGCCCAAATAGAAGTGAAGGCCGTACTCGTCCCGGATAAGCCGTCTGGTCCTCGAGGCGGTCAGAGCACGGCCATACCCAAAGTGAAGGCCTAGATCACCCTAGGGGGCTACTCAATCTACAAAGAGAACAAAATTTTATTTCAGTTATTTATATATATACTATTTTACCATATATTTATTAATTGAAAGAAAAAAAGTACTAAAATATTTACCTGCTCCTCCAGCAGGTCATGAACGGCAGCAACACCGGTCTCTCGAGTCCGGTATACATAAGGAGCCCTATTGTTCCCCGCGATGAATCGGCAGAGAAAGGAAAACTGATCCTCGTTCTCGACGAGGAGATCCACCTGGGCGCGCCCCAGACGGGTATACGCCACAAACCAACTCTAAAGAAGAAACATAAAAAGTATCAGCAATAATCAACATGTAAAAAAGTAAAGGGACAAAGGTAAAAAGGAACAAAGGTATATACCTCCCACAGCAGAGAAAAGCCCTTAAGGTTCAGGGCTAAATGGTGAGAAACCTGGTCCATAGCATCATATAGGACTGCAAGGATGAAGCCGCCCCAGTCGTAGTCAAACATGATGTGAAGTCCCGAAGGTAGGGCAGCCACTAGAGATGGGCCGTGTCCCCCCCATGGGCCTCGAACAGATCGTGGAGCGTCAGTAAAAGAACGCGTGCATACTGGCGCGCCTCCTGACGGGTCATCGGCGCTCCTGAGGCAACTAATCGGGCTCTCTCCGTGGCTAGCCGAGTAACCAAGACGGCCCGAGGAATCGTATCACCGGAACTCCGCCGCTTCGGAAACCATCCTAACGCACCAACGATGCCCTCTGCTGTCAGACGCAAGGGGACATCAATCTATATAGGGACCCCCCTGAAGGAATCCCGGTCAGAGCAAACAAGTCGAGGGGGGTCATCGTCATCTCCCCCCAGCTCCAGTGAAAAGTGTGAGTGGTGTCCCACCAATGGCAGGCCAGAGCTGACACCAACACAGCTGCCCTAGATACTCGCTCCGGAAGGGCATCGAAGAGAGGACCAAAAGGAGTCGCAAGAAGCAACTCCTGGACAGGGGCCGGTGCCTGTCGCCACTCTACGGAAATAGTGTTGGGAGAACCCCAACCACGGCCAACCCACTGCGGACAAAAGGAATGAATACAGGATTAGAAGGGTACTTTGGTGTAATTATGAGAGTTATAGGGTTATAGGGATGAATTATGTAATTTTCCAAACCTGAGGGTACTTTGGTGTAATTATGAGAGTTATAGGGTTATAGGGATAAATTATGTAATTTTCCAAACCTTAGGGTACTTTGGTGTAATTATGAGAGTTATAAGGTTATAAGGATAAATTATGTAATTTTCCAAAACCTGAGGGTACTTTGGTGTAATTATGAGAGTTATAGGGTTATAGGGATGAATTATGTAATCTTCCAAACCTGAGGGTACTTTGGTGTAATTATGAGAGTTATAGGGTTATAAGGATAAATTATGTAATTTTCCAAACCTGAGGGTACTTTGGTGTAATTATGAGAGTTATAAGGTTATAGGGATAAATTATGTAATTTTCCAAACCTGAGGGTACTTTGGTGTAATTATGAGAGTTATAGGGATATAAGGGTAAATTATGTAATTTTTTAAAACCTAAAGGGTATCACAAGTAAAAGTATATGTTTACTAAATCGGATGTTATTTCTAGACAGGCATGCATACTAACATTGTTTAAAATACATGTAGGAAACGACAGAAATAAAAGAACAGATAAATACACGAAAGAAGACATACCAGAGATCGACGACGAATCTCGTGAGAAACGGGCTCCATCAAGAGCCAAGGAATGTCCGGAACTGGAGCAGCCCGGGTCACGTCCCGGTAGACCACCGCCCGACCGCGGTCCACCCCATCCTCGCCGTACCAATCCAAGTCCTCCCAATCATCGTGGTGAGGGCTGCAGCGAAGAACGCCCTGGGCATCTGTAAAAGTGACCTCCTCCTGGTCACCCTCCAATCTATCAGGGTGTGAAGGATCCATCGGTGTATAGGAAAGTGATGAGAAAGTCGAAAAAGTTGGCAGAGCTTCCGCACTGGAGAGAAGAGAAAAAGAAAGCTAGAGAGAGAGAGAAATGAGAGAATGAGCTCAGCAAAGGGCTTATATAGTGGGGCAGTTTGTCGCGCGACAAAGAGCTAGACACCGAAGTGTCGCGCAACAAAACCACCCCCTCCCCTGATTTTTTGACCTTTGTCTCATTTCATCTCCTGCAGGAGGACTTCCGAGAAGCAGTTTTCGAAAAAATTGCCAAAAACCGCACACCCAGGATGAGAACACGAGGAAAGACTTCCAAATCATCTCTCCGAAAATGCGAGAACGAAATACAAACGGTTAAAGTAGTCTCTGATCTACCAGAAAGGACCGAGACCATCAAATGAGAAAAAAGCAAGATAAAGACGGGAATAGAAAAAATTGAAAGAGTAGAAAAGTGAAAGAACCCGCATGAGCGCCCAAAGTGAGCAAGAGAAACAGAAATGCAGAGTGACAGGGAGAGCCACACCAAAAGTGACAGCTAGGCCAAAACCGGCTCAGGGCTTCGTTTTGGGTGAGTAAGGCTCCTGATCACGACAAAGAGATGAAAAGACTCTTGGTCAAAAACAGAAAAGGCCAGGAAAAGTCTTTCCCAAAAGAGGGAGAAATAAGGGCATCAGAAAACAGAATACAATGTAGGCCCACCAAAAGAGAAAACTAAGAAGAAAACAGAAATCAGAGATTGAACTTTCAAACAAATTTTCTTTTCAGCACGATACAGAAGAGATGGTTTGGAAATCCTCGGACCATCGCTCTACGGAGAGCAAAAGAAATCCGAAAACTGCCTTCTGAGAGAAGTATCTTCACTCGAGGAAAACATGAGAGTAAAGTTCAGAAAGATACAGGGAAACGAACATCCGGACAAAGTTTAGACACCGAGAAGTTCTTTTCACCTTCGCAAAGATTTACTCTCTCTCACTCTAGCAGTCTAAGAGAGGCAATGATCATAAGCCCCCTCCAGAGGCAAAACACCAACACAAGCCCTCTACGGAGGAAAAATCACAAACATAAGCCCTCTCCGGAGGCAAATCACCAACACAAGCCCTCGCCAGAGGCAAGATTACTCACAAAAAGCCCTCCCAGAGGCAATTTTTGTTTCTTTCCTTACAGATCAAAAGCCCTCCCAGAGAGGCATAGTGTAGCAATGGTAGTCCTCCCACCTGAGGCGAAGCCCTCCCAGAGAGGCACAGTGTAGCAACGGTAGTCCTCCCACCTGAGGCAAAGCCCTCCCAGAGAGGCACAGTGTAGCAACGGTAGTCCTCCCATCTGAGGCGCAATGGTAGTCCTCCCACCTGAGGTGAAGCCCTCCCAGAGAGGCACAGTGTAGCAACGGTAGTCCTCCCATCTGAGGCGCAATGGTAGTCCTCCCACCTGAGGCGAAGCCCTCCCAGAGAGGCACAATGTAGTAACGGTAGTCCTCCCATCTGAGGCGCAATGGTAGCCCTCCCGCCTGAGGCGAGAAGATCAATAGCCCTCCTAGAGAGGCACAATGGAACAACGGTAGTCCTCCCACCTGAGGCGAAGCCCTCCCAGAGAGGCACAATGTAGAAACGGTAGTCCTCCCATCTGAGGCGCAATGGTAGTCCTCCCACCTGAGGCGAAGCCCTCCCAGAGAGGCACAGTGGAGCAACGGTAGTCCTCCCACCTGAGGCGCAATGGTAATCCTCACATCTGAGGCAAGTAGAGCAAATGAAAGCCCTCGAGAGAGGCAATGAGGTAATAGAAGCCCTCTCCGGAGGCAAAACCAAACACAAAGCCCTCTACGGAGGCACTTATGAGCCACTCCTTTAGAGTTCATGCGGGAGCCATGGATCATGGTCTCCTCCAGTTGCCTCAATTCCTTGCAAGCAAGGAGCTTGAGTCGATAGGGTCTGTAGACACCTCGATTCGTGACCCCCGCAAGAACCCTAACGACCTTCAAGAACTACTATTTTTGGGCCCGGAACCCACCCGAGCACCCGAAACTACCCCGAAAGGGTTTGTTGGCCGACAAACCTATTTTTAAGAGAGATTGTCGCACGACATATCACAATATCGCGCGACAATCACTGATATGTCGCGCGACAATCCTACTATGTCGCGCGACAATCCCTCATGACACCAGACCATCCACTCTCTGACACATCAGTCTGTCAGAAACATCACTTCAGCCGTTTGTCGTGCGACATTGGACACATTGTCGCGCGACATATGCCCTTTTTGGAAAAGTGTCGCGCGATAATCTTCCCCGAGCAGTATAAATAGGTCAACACCCCTAAGGGTTAAAAAAGGCAATTTGGGATTGAAGGATTCTAAGCTTAAAAATCTGATTTTCTAGTCTTTCGTTAAGCATTCTCTATTATCGTCTTATTTCTGAAGAATTCCTAAATCCATTCCCGACACTCGATGTGTCCCGTCTCTGGAATCGAATTCTCGGAAATATCTGAAGAAGGAAAATATCATTATCGCCGAAAATCTCTCCGCCGGATTATATTTTCTTTCTTATTATTATTCTCGTCGGGAAGGTAAAGAAAGTCTCTTCTAGTATTTAACATTAAATATCTGTGTACTTGTTTCACTTCTGTTGTTTTGTCCACATTTTATTTGAATAAACTTATTGCCAAGTTACAAATAGTCTACCGTTTTCAAAACAAAAGACCCTGATAAAACCATTTGTAAAACCAGAAGAGTAAGTACATTACCACCTGGATAAATTCCTGTTTTCAAAACCCGGACCGGTAAAACCTACTTAGGAATCAAAAACCCGGTATATCCTATCTGTTTCATAGATTGTGGTACGTCCGGTAGAACTCCCCTCAAGAGTTCCAATTCCATATTAAATTAGTTCCACTATAAGATCCAAACTTTTTTCAAAACAAGGCAAAAACTCGAGAAAACCGGCATTATCCGAGAAATAATACGGGAAACTCCATCTCTAAAGAAAACAACTTTTGTCACTTGTATTTGAATTTCTCAAAACTCAACATCGGATCTTGGAACATAAAGGTTCTTCATCCCTTTTCCCGTTTTCTCAAATTAGGGTTTTTTATTTAGAAAGTAGTAGACTGTCAGTAAAAGCATCCAAGTTTTTCAACATAGAATAAACATATAAAAGACCACTAGAGACCGAAAGGGCGGAATGGGTGCTTAACACCTTCCCAAACCGTAATATAGTTTCCGAACCCTATAGAATCCTGGTTTCGTAGACAAACGTGTAAAGAAAGGCTTAACTGTAACCTTTCCTCTTACACAACATTTTTGTCCGTTTTCTCGTAAAACGTACTGGCGACTCTGAATGAACCCCTTTGCATCTAGAAATAGAACATAGGGACACCTGATATGAATCAACCAGAGGCACTCCAGCAAATGGAGCGATGGAATCCGTTCTGACGTTTCAGACGCCCAACCGAACGGGGACGAGACCCGGGGGTCGCATTTGCGGATTCTCACAATGTGCACCTTTAAAACAAAATTACTTTGATAAAATTATGTAAAAGCACATGAGGAGTAATGAGGTATGCTTGGTGTAGCGCTTTTCGCTTTTTTGTCTTACTCGTCACCCCCTTCTATGCACTTGATTACAATTCATCACCTTCATCTGTGATCTCTTTTATCGCACTTCGCTCACCTTGTCTCCAATCGCAATCAAATACATTCCCGCATAATCGCAAATGTTTGAAACCCTAATTTTTAAATTTGAACAATAATAAGATCTCTTATGTCGTGTAAAAAAAATATATATGGTTCTTAAAATTCTCAAAATTTTGATTTTAGTCTTACTTTATTTTTTGTGTCAATTTTTTTTTAAATAATGTGTTTTTGTTACAAACCAATAAGTTTTATTTATAAAAAATATATTGAGTCAAATCCTTTTAAAAATATGTTAAAAATATTAAAAAATATATTACAATAAAAATAAGTGCCCTAAAAAATATAAACCGAACCGATCTAGTACCAAAAAATTATATGAGTCCAAAATTTGAAAAACAAATCAGTGGGTCACTTTTACACTAGACCGGTGCAAGTTAGTAAAGCGTATACCATACCGATGCATAAATTATGCTGCCTCCTTTATTCAATTGAAAGACATGGCTTGGATATTGCCACGAGGGCTTGGCCCAATAATGATTCTTTGCGTCGGTTTTCAAAAAAAAATAATAATAAGGGAATCATTGATTTTTCAAAGTTTCCATTTTTCTTTTTCCTTTTCCTTTTCTCTTTTCTCTTTTCTTTTTAAATCTTTAATTATTTATTTAATTTTTTTAATTAAAATTTTTTTTTTCTTTTATTTTGTCATATTAAATTTGTTTTAATTTTGATTCAATTCAAATTTTAAAGACAACTTTATAGAACATGTTAGATATGAAAAAAGTAATTTTTTTTTAATAATTTGTGTTGACAAGACTTTTTGGATTTCGGAAAAATCGGTAAAAATACTAAAAAAAATGACTTGAAAGATTTTGGACTATAACGCTCAACGGCTATCTATATTTTGAATTAAATAATATAAGCAACTTACTTGAAGTCCAAACTTATATATGGTGCATCCAGTAAACTCAACGAATTTTCATTGATCGTTGTATCTATAAATCTTCAATTTGACTTAAACAATTATAACAAAAAATATATTTTTGGTATCGGAATTAAGCTAACTAAAAATATAAACCTAACAAATATTTTCTCGTGCCTACTAGGAGATTTTAAGGATCTGTTTACTAACAAGAAGGAAAATAATAACAAAAATAATTAATTTTTTTGTGAAATATTGAAAAATAAACTCAATGATGGGACGATATGCTCATCGTATTATACTTATTTTATGAGTATATATGTCCTCTATTTTTAATTTTTTTGTAAAAAAAAAAATTCCTCAATACTCAAAAAATTAAAATACAATTTCATAGACAAAACGAAAAACAAAAGAACATCTCATCGTATCGCTTAACTAATTTTTCAACTCTTTACAAAATTCAATTGTTTTTATTATCATTTTCAATCTTGTTATAAAATAAGCCCACAAAATTCAATTGTTTTTATTATCAAATGAATTCTGGTTATATCGATCAGTCGACATACTTAAAACCTATGCGAAAGGCCACACTAGCAAAATTAAGCAATAGACCACACAGATAACTCAGTTATTCAGCGGGCCAGAGGAGAGTTGGAGTAAGTCTGCCTTCAAACATGCTTAGCATATTTTGGAGACGATGAAAATCCTACTGCATGAATTGGAAAGGGTCAACAGACATCCTAGAGCTCTGAAACAAAGTAGCAAAAGGAGAACGAATTGGACTGTACTTCGCTCTGATATCAAGTATATGCAGCCGTTGGACCATCAAAATAGCATTTAATGACCTCCAACTACTACATTTAATGCGCCGTAGGGAAAGTTAGAGATACTCAAGAGCAAAGTATGGGTTAAGCATCTATAGCAGGGGTTCTAGCACTTTTATGGAATAAACCATGCTCTAAGCTTCATAGAAATAGAGAGCCTTTAATCCTTTTACAGGGAGTGGATGATAATAAAAAAATGAGGAAAACCATCGCTTAAGAACATTTAATAATTTCACTTATGAGGAATATTACAACCTCATGCTTATTGTCTCACAAGAAGTTACTTACGCTTAGGGTAGAGAGTTTATTGAATAGCTGAATGTATTGTAGAGAGCAATTGTAACACTATTATTCATATATAAACACGCTTTGAGTCCACTGCTCATTTAACAAGGGGTGGAGTAAGACTTTTCCAGAGTTGAATCACATTTATAATTATTGTGTTATTTCCCTCCTTATCTAAATGTTGCGTTAAGTCACTTCTTTTTAAATAATTTAAATTTTAATGAATCAAACTACAACCTCGAAATTAAAATATACAGTTTATGCAAAATTTTGGACCACTTGCATACTTGTTTGGACCACTGGTATATATGGACTCATTATAATACACTTATATAGTACATATCTAACATGAAATTAAGCTATAAAGAGGGATTCTCTCTCTTTAATAAAAGGAAGTGATTATTATTTGCATGGGTAATTGAATGAATTCTTTTTCTAAGATTTTGTAGAGATGGTATATATTGTGAATAGATCATCTCCACCAAATTTCATAACAAAATTCAACCTAGAAGTGGGTGAGATGATCATCAAAAAATTTAACGGCCGAAAATGTACATATATATCAATTTTTCAAAACACCAACTTCTAGGTTGAATTTTTCTATGAATTTCTAGGTGGTGATCTATTCAATATATAGATAATCTCTACAAATTTTCATTAAAAAATTTATTGATTTGCCCCTCTAAATAGTTATCCATTTTTTTTTGTTTAAGTGAAGGAATACCTCTTTATACCATAACTCACCTAATATGTGTAATTGTTTAGTCCGGAATATATGGTAAAGTAAATGCAAAATTATGTTTAATTTAATATGAAAATAGCTAGGTTTGGTTATAAAAAGTCTTTAGTTGTTTACAAGGGGATCAATTAAAACTAAATTAAGAGATAGAAAACTAAACATGAGAGGTGGTTCTCTGGAGAATCATATAAAAGTGCTTTTAGAAGAAGGGTATTACTGGAGAGATAAACCTTGGCCCATCATATGCAGAGTTCCAAATGACATGAGTAACAACAGAGTTGTGGATGATCCACAAGCATCATATAAGCCGGAGCTTGTGTCCATAGGTCCATTTCATTATCAAAATGAATTGCTACTGCCTATGCTACAGCATAAGCTCCGGCTTTTTATCCGGCTATCGGAACGCCTGTACGGATCATCTACTGCTATAGAAAATGATCTCAAGAAAACGGTTGATGCATTGGTGCAGCGGGCAAGACAATGCTACACCGAGAGTTTTCACACCATCACAGACTCGGATTTTTCTTGGATGCTTACCCTTGATGCTTGTTTCATCCTTGAAGTTTTCCGCTATGATCATCTCAACTCCAAAAGTACCAACAAGGCAAGTCAACTATCGCTCTTGTTTTTTCATCTCTTAACATTGAATATTATTCCAATGGTAGTTCTATTCTTTTTTTAATTAGTATTCATATATATATATATATACATATAATAATAATAATAATAAGGATAAAATTATAAAAATGCTGTGTATTAGGCATTTAGAGTCAAATAGAACCAAGGAAAATTTTGGGTGCGAACTCAAATTATGGGGTGGGGTAAAACGTGGGATGCAAATTCAAAATGTTCCTGAAATCTAACACTTTCATTCACTATAAAACATTTAAAGTTCGGCATTTAGAAGCTAAACAGGCTCTGAATCACTTAACTGTAAAATCTGATCCGAATTCATGTAAGCTTTTCTCTTATCTAGCAGGGAATTGTGGTGGACGACCCCATTTTTAATGCGCGACGGACGCTACCAGCACTGAGGTTAGATTTAATCAAGATCGAGAATCAACTACCACTCTTTCTACTCGAAGAACTATATGCTGTCATTAGAACTATTGATCAGGAGGAGCCTCCTTCTCTCATTGAATATGCATGCAAATTCTTAGCTCCTTTGGTACTTCAGTCTGCAAATAAAATGTCTACAAATGCAGCCCCTATTCTTGGAAGTAGTAGCCACACTCATTTACTTGCTTTAGTCCATTCCATGTTTAAACCCAGATCACCTCGTGGCCATGCTGTTTCCAGTCCCACTCCCACTTCTATATCTATCCGTGAAAGCGATCAATTGATGGATATGTCTAAATTGAGATGCGCCTCAGATTTGCTCAAATTCGGAATCAAATTCAGTATAGGTGATGGCTGCCTCTTAGATATTGATTACCGAGTCCAGTCACCGCGACTGGAAATACCTTATATTGTTATCAACCACAGCACCATATCCGTTTTTCGTAACGTACTAGCGTATGAACAACTATGTGATCGAAGAGAGTTGTCATATTTTACACCCTACATTATGTTTCTCGCTCAACTTGTGAAGACGCAGAAGGATGTTGAAATGCTCCGTAACCGAGGAATTATGAATCATACACTTGTTAGTGATGATCAAGTGATCATGGAGATTGGGAATCTCTCCAAAGAAGCTGCATTTGCATATGACCCACTCGACTGCTACCTTCGTACGCCAATCAAATTTATAATCAATCTCCAGAATGATATGCGAAAGAGGTGGATGATACAGTTGCAAGAAGATTATTTTAGCACGCCTGGAAATGTTATGTCATATATTTTTGCAATTGAAGGAATTGTTTTGTCAGTCATCCAGACCTTCTATACCGTTTATACCGCCAAACAAAATAGGTAGACATGGCTTCACCTTTCACTGTGGTCAAACAAAATGAATACATATCATCTCTTAATGTTTGGACATCAAGCTATACAAAAACAGGAGGTTGCGGGTTCATCCCTTCTTGCTCTTGTATGTTTCCGGGTGTGGGTACTTATTTTGTCCCCTGCATTTTGTAAGACGTGTTTTATGTCTTCGTTACCTCTGTAAAATCTCTGAAGCAATTCTCGGATCTTGTTTTAATGTTATGGTCTAGTTAATGATAGCGATATGAGAATGTATTTCATTAGAAATAAGGGAAAGTAACCATTCTGGGAACAAGGAGTCTCAGGTCTCCGAAACAGCGTAATTTAAAGCAAAACAAGCTATATTATGAGTGACAAGTACCATTCACGTGCCTTTCTTACCCATAAAACAGAAAACAAATTCAAAATAGTACCAATCTTGCCAACAGTGGGGTGGTTAGAATTAAGCAAATTGACCACAATTAAAGCATCACTTTCCACAACAACAGGAGAAACACCACAATGCTTTGCTGCTTTGAGACCTTCACGAATTGCCATGGCTTCAGCAAGTTGAATATCAAGATAAGACTGAACAAAGACAGACCCAGCAAAAAGAAATAAGGCACCATTTTCAAACGCAGATAGGAACACAGCTGAATCACAAGCACTAAGTTTGCGCAATTTATTAAAAACTCTAGAAAATGTTCGGTTTTGCCAAGCAATACACACAGCATCACATCCCCATAGTGCATGCTCAATACTTTCCTCATTGTCCTCACACCTCGTGCATAACCCATCTCTAGTAACGGCATGCGCCAATAAATTCATCTTTGTCGGAGAGATCATTAATTACAAACACGCCACATAAAAATCAGAATCTGTCTAGGTAATTGAGTCGGCCAAAGCCGCTTCCAAAATTGAGCATGAAAGGACGTTGCTAATTAATGAAGATTCATAATGAGAGGCGCCTAAGAGAAACGAGAGAATTAGTTTGTTTTGGTGAACTTGGTTTTACAATAGTTGTATATTATATAAAATACACTAATTTGAACATAATTAATAGTTAAGAGCATTATTTGTTTCATAATAGCAAAAAATTATACATTGTTATTGTCCTAAAAAGGAAACTACACCACCAGCCGGGTGTTGAACATTTACAAAACAAATTGAACTCACAATTTGATTAATATTGGTTTTCTTCACTTTTCTATATTACTAGGTTAATAATTAAAATTTAATTTGTTGTCATTGGCTTGTTAACATTTACAAAACAAATATTGGTTTTCTTCACTTTTCCATATAATTTAAATGCAGGTTCAACCCCCAGAGACAGAACTTAAACTAAAAAGGCTTTATATTTTTTTATGGCTTGTTAACATTAAATGTGATCATTGTAATAATTTTTCGCACCCACTAGATTAAAATTTAATTTATTGTCATTGGCTTGTTAACATTTACAAAACAAATATTGGTTTTCTTCACTTTTCTATATAATTTAAATGCAGGTTCAACTCCCGGAGACGGAAACTTAAACTAAAAAGGCTTTATATATTTTATGGCTTGTTAATATTAAATGTGATCATCGGAATAATTTTCGATCTGCACCCACTAAAACAAAAATGAAAAAAATAAAAGAAAAAAAAATGTGTGTGCGCCACTACAAATATGTATATGTTACACGAGGAATAGTACGTACATCCACCATCAGTATGGCTGTGATTACACATAACACCAAATTTGGGAACGGAATATTACTACATATAGTGGGATTAAGCATAATTTGTATCTAATATTTTCAAAATAAAATTCCGAAAAAATTCCTTATATCATTACAATGACTTTTATTACATAAAAAATGCCACTACTCGGTAGTAGTAACGAGAATTGTGTTACACTTACTAGCAATCATGCCATTTTCACTGTACATACAGTGGGATTAAGCATAATTTGTACATATATCACAATGTTGTAATAAAGCTAAGTTATAAAGTAACTAACCTAGTTTAGTGAAGGTGGGTCACAAAGTTGGGAAAGTAGCTTATCATTATCTTTTACATAAATTTTATTAATTATTAAAGTCTTAATATATTTTACCTTGGGTGAGTTGCAGTAAAATATTGGAGGAAATTAATGATAAATTTTATTATGTTCTATCCCTTATAAAAGTAAAATATTGGAGGAAATTAATGATAAGTTTTATTATGTTCTATCCCTTATAAAATATGGTGTGGTTATGAAATTAGTACATTAAAATAACTGTTTTACTTTGACAAAATTAATGTAACTTCACTATCATGAGTACAAACTCTTTTAATTTAACGAATTTAGAATACTACTCTATTTTCAAATTCAACATACTTTAATACCATATTATTTAAAGCAGTTAGTAAGTGGTCCCCAACATACTTTAATACCATATTATTTACGCGGTTAGTAAGTGACCCCAAGTTATTTTACTCGACATTTAAACCCCAGTTTTCATTCACTTGAACCAGATTCATCTAAAAATTGTCAGATTTTTAAAAAGGATAGATATTTATTTTCATTTTCACCCATTAATTAATTAATTTTCACATATTTTAAAATTTGTCCTTATATTCTTTTGTTAAATAAAATGATCTTAAAATAGAAGATAAATTATCATTGGATTACTCAACATCTTTTAATTAATTGATTACTAAAGATGGAGTATTAAACAAAGTTACCACAATGTGTAATTGGCATTGTATGTTTATTTGGAATACTAAAAAATGTCTTTTAGTCATCCTCAAAATTAAAATTTTAGTGCATCCATCTCAAATAATTTTTTACAATTATATTTTGGGGTGTTTCAAATTAATAGTGTAATTTAATTTTTTTTTGATCATAGCTATTCAGTTATTAAAAATTGACCAGGCCCAATTTGATGAGAATCAGCCTATTTCTATATGACCGGCAACCAGACAATAAATAATGAACAGTGATAAACAACTTAATAGCAATGAATTAGTAACTAAACAGAAATGGAGAAAATAATAGATTTGTGTTTGAGGGAAGGTTTCTCTAGTGGCTTTTATGCCCAATCAGGTAATACGTCATCCCTTTATGTGTGAGTAGATTGTAGTAACTTAAACCTTGATGAATCAGTACAATTGACGAAGAAGAAGGTGGTTGTGTGTGGGAGTGAGTGTAGAGAGAATAACGTTGATTCTCTTGAGCTAAGTGCTTTCCCCTCTTATTTATGTCTATAAGATAGGGTTACATATATTAAGGTTAGTGGACTACGGAAATTATTGGTAAACAAGGTCACTACTTCAAGATAACGGCCGTCCCTAACCCTGTTCATACTTGTATAAGTGATTATTTTATATCGCTTATCCTTTAGCTCAACTTTCCTTTACCAGTTGGCCGATTATCCATGGTTGGTCTTCATTGTCTATGTGTACCTTGTTCAAGGACTTGTGTATTCTCTATATTATCTCAAATGATGGAAATGTGTTGTGGGCTATAGGTTGATTAAAATATGGGCCGTTAGAGTTGGGCCTAACTAAAAATGCACTTATAATTTGTACCTCCCACAATAGCCAAAGTTTGTTAAAAATAAAAATAGTTTATTTTTTTTATTCTCCCAAGAAATGCTACTAAAATAATGTTTATACATTTCTAATATGTTACATTGTGTTATAAGATCCTTGATATATTCTCAATCATTAGAATATTGTGATTTTATTCATAATAATATTGTGTTATTGTTTAAAAATAAACATCTTAATTCATTGCGTGTGGGCTCAAGTTTTATCCTGAACAATTGCATTATTGTGATTTCTTATTAATAATGTTATGTGGACCAATTTGAAAATCTGACAATTTCTAACAGGGTCATGATAAAGTGAAATGCAGCAATAGTATAAAGGGGTTTAGTGTAAGGTAATATAATTTAAGGGATGATCAATTAACCTGACAAACACAAGAAATTTAATGTATTTTCCCTTATTTTTAATGGTAGAAGGTTAATCTCAACTAAAATTTTTAAGAGCAACACTTTTAATTTGATATTACCAAGTTGATACTCGCAATCACTATAATATAATCCTTAATAAAGTTACTCTTGCAATAACTTTAAAAGAATCTTTAATAAAGTAGTCATTATTGGTAAATTTTAAATGTGTTATACCCTTATTTCAAAAAAATACCAAATAGGATCACCGTTGGAATTAAATTTTAAAATTTATAATTTAATAATTCAATAGATTATACATGCTCTTAATACTAAATGATGAATTTAATTATTAACAAGTGAAAAAAAAAACACCATTATTATATCTTAATGTTGAATACAGACGTAAAACAAACACCACCTAAATAATTTGGTTTAAATATGGTTTATAACATGTGCTGAATATTTGTACCCTGCGTAATTATGAATTAAGCGAGTGTAGTTATATTTTATTTTATTTATTTTTGAATTTTTGTAGTGTCACTTTTAAAATCGCTCGAAAGTATGCTAAAGTTGGAAAATTTTGACGAACCAATTTATATGTCAGGATTCGACCTATAGTTCTCACATATGTATCAATAAACAATGGTACATTTGTTGTTGCGTAATAACTTTCATTTTCAGGGGCTACAAATGAGCTTGAAATACCCCTACTCTTTTTTCCCGAGAACCACCTAGATGTGTCATTATTTTGCTTTTTACTTGCATACATATATATATATATGTACTTCTAAAGTCCAAAACAAAATTACTTTATGACAAAACTATGTAAACCTAAACGAAGAGGAGTCCACCACCATGATGGTGACTATAGGTTGATTAGAATATGGGCCATCAGAGTTTGGCCTAACTAAAAGCGCACTTATAATTTGTACCTTACACAATAGTCAAAATTTGTTAAAAATAAAAATAGTTTATTTTTTTATTCTCTCAAGAAATGCAAGTAAAATAATGTTTATAAGTTTCTATTATGTTGCATTGTGTTATAAGATCCTTGATATATTCTTAATTAGTAAAATATTGTGATTTTATTGTTAATAATATTGTGTTATTGTTTAAAAATAAACTTATTAATTCATTGCATGTGGGCTCATGTTTTATCCTGAACAATTGCATTATTGTGATTTCTTATTAATAATGTTACGTGCCGCTCAATTTGAAAATCTGACCATTTCTAAGAGGGTCATGATAAAGTGAAATGCACCAATAGTACAAGGGGGTATAGTATAAGGTAAAATAATTTAAGGGGCGATCCATTAACCTAACAAACCACATGAACTTTAATGTATTTTCTCCTATTTTTAATGGTAAAAGGTTAATCTCAACTAAAGATTTTAAGAGCAACACTTTTAATTTGATATTAGTGAGTTGATATTCTCGATCTCTCTAATATAATCCTTAATAAAATTACTTTTGCATATCTTTAAGAGAATCTTTAATAAAGTAGTCATTATTGGTAAATTTTAAATTTTTGCATATCTTTAAGAGAATCTTTAATAAAGTAGTCATTATTGATAAATTTTAAATGCATTGTACTCTTATTTATTTAAAAAAAATCCAAATAGTACAACAGTTGGAATTGAATTTTAAAATTCACAATTTAATAATTCAATAGATTACACATGCTCTTAATACTAAATGCTAAATTTAATTATTAACAAGTGAAAAAGGAAAAAAGAAGAAAAAAAAAACAACACCATTATTATATCTTAACGGTAAATACAGATGTAAAACAAACACCACCTAAATAATTTGTAGATTATTTGGTTTGAATTTGGGTTATAACATATGTTGCACGTTTGTACCTTGCACAATTATGAATTAAGCGTGTGTAGTTATATTTTATTTTATTTATTTTTGAATTTTTTGAGTGACACTTTTAAAATCGATAGAAGTATGCTAAAGTTGGAAAATTTTGACGAACCAATTTATATGTCAGGATTCGACATGTAGTTCTCACATTCGTATCAATAAACAATGGTACATTTGTTGTTGCGTAATAACTTACATATCCTAGGGCTACAAATGAGCTTGAAACATCCGTACTTGTATATTTATATATATGTACTTCTAAAGTCCAAAAAAAATTAATTTATGACAAAATTATGTAAATGTAAACGAAGAGGACGAGTCCACCACCATGATGGTGACTACAGGGAGATTTCAGGGTTTCCTTTTGTTATTAAGATAGAAAATGATAGGAAAAAAATTAACTTTTTTTTGTTAAATGTTGAAAAATAAGCTGAATGATGTCGTGAGATGCTCAATGAAACATGTTTAATTTTATGATTAGATATACTCCATAATGATGTCGTAAGAGATATATATGTTATATTTAGTGTATTAATAATTTAGCAAATTAGTAATTGCCCCAAGATTTCAAGAATCACTTTACTTAAACCCATCGCATTTAATAAATTAATGAATTGCCCAATTCTTAGGATTTAACCTAATTATTTTTGTTTTTAGCCCAAATTCGAAAATAATTTTTCTTTTATAACGTTCTAGTATTTTTAAGATTAATTTAACTAAATTATCCTTATTGAATAATACAATTAACAATAAATATTTATCAAATCTAATAGAAATCCATGACTCTAACACAATTAATAATATATATCTCTAATAAGATTCATTTTTAAATTAACAAATAATACAAATGAATTAAAGGCTAGATACCTCTCTACAAATTGTTATCTATCTATTTATCGAGGTTTTGAAGAATGACCCTTAATTCTAGTGGCGTATATTATAAAGAGAAATATAGCAGTAAAAAAAGCACATATTTAAAATATAAATCATCAACGTCAAAATCCATTGTCCATGGCAAAATATGAGATCGACAAAAGGTCCAATATAGATTTATGTGTTGTTGTGATAATCCAATATATGATCTAAGGAACCATAATTAATATTCTATTTGGTGTAAGAATAATGATTTGTTAGAATATTCATTCTACATTCGGATAATGGTAATGACGCAACATGAATGGCTTGGGAATGGTCCTGCATAGGGTGTTAAAGCCAATCTGCAAACCGGCCGAACCTATCTAGACTGATCCGTAAAACCCCGAACCGAAAAAAATAAAATCGAAAACAAGAAAACCGAACCTGTGAGAATCCGCAAATTTGATCCCCGGGTCTCGTTCCTGTGGGTGGGGGTCTGAAACGTCAGAAAGGATTCCTGGGTTCCATTTGCTTCTATCGTGTTTTGATAATTCACATCATGTGTCCCTCTATCCTATTTCTAGATATAAGAGGGTTCGTTCAAAGTCGTTAGTACGTTTTACGAGAAAACGGACAAAATAATTGTGTAAGAGAAAATGCTACATATAAGCCTTTCTTTTCACGTTTGTCTGTGAAACCATGATTCTATAGGGTTTGAAAACTATGTTACGAATTGGGAAGGTGTTAAGCACCCGTTTCGCCCTTTCGGTCTCTAGTGGTCTTTATATGTTTATTTTATGTTGAAAAACTTGGATGCTTTTACTGACAGTCTACTACTTCCTGAATAAAAAATCCTAACTCTGGGAAAACAGGAAAATGGATGAAAACCTTTGTGTTTCGAGATCCGATATTTTTGTTTTGAAAGATGTAAATACAAATGACAAAGCTTTTTTATTTAAGAGAGAGAGAGAGAGATTCCCGTATTATTTTCTCAGATAATAATGTTCGTTTTCTCGGATTTTGATTATTTTGAAAAAGTTCAGACCTTGTATCGGAACTGATTTAATATGGAATTAAAACTCCATGAGGAGAGTTTTATCAAACACATCGCAGTCTATGAAAAAGACAGAATATGCCGAATTTTAATTCCTAAGTAAGTTTTATCAGCCCAGGTATTGAAAACCTAGTTTATCCGAGTGACAATGTTCTTACTTTTCTGGTTTTGCAAATAATTTTGTCAAGGGTTTTGTTTTAAAAATAGTAGACTATTTTATAACTTGGCAATAAATTTATTCAAATAAAATGTGGACAGAGCAACAGAAGTAAAATAAGTACACAGATATCTAATTTTAAATACTATAAGAGACTTTATTTACCTTCCCGACGAGAATAATAATAAGAAAGAAAATATAATATGGCAGAGAGATCTCTAGCGATAATAATCTTTTTCTTCTTCAGATAGTTTCGAGAATTCGATTTCAGAAGCGGGACAAGTCGAGTGTAGAGAATGGATTCGATAATTCTTCAAAAATAAGACGATCGTAAAAAATACTTGATAGAAGACCAAAAAATCAGATATAAACTCAGAAATCTTAGATCCCAAGTTGTTGTCTTTTAACCCTTGGGGGCATTGGCCTATGTATAATGCTGGGGAGAGATAGTAGTGCAACATTTTCCCAGAAAAGGCAAGTGTCATGTGACATGTTGGACAATGTCGCGCAATAAACGGCTGAAGTGACCCTTCTGACAGATTGACTTGTCAGGAAGTGGTTGGATTGTTTTGGCCAACAATCCCTTTTGGGGCAATTTTGGGTGCTCAGGTGGGTCCCGGACCCCAAAAACTGTACTTCTCGATAGTCGTTAGGGTTCTTGTGGGGGTCACGGATCGGGGTGTTTACAGACCCTCTTGACTCAAGCTCCTTACTTGCAATGAATTGAGGCGACTGAAAGAGACCGTGGTCCATGGTTCCTGCAAGAACACTAAAGAAGTGTGCGTATACAAAAGTGTTTGTGAATGCCTCCGGAGAAGGCTTGTGTGTGGTTTTTTCCTTCGGAGAGGGCCTTTGTTACCTCATTGCCTCTTTCGAGGGCTTTTTATTTGCTCCACTTGCCTCAAATGGGAGGACTACCATTGCTCCACTTTGCCTCTCTGGGAGGGCTTTTGATCTTCTCGCCTCATGTGGGAGGACTACCATTGCTCCACTTTGCCTCTTTGGGAGGGCTTTTGATCTGTAAAAGAATGAAAAATTGCCTCTGGGAGGGCTTTTATGAGTGCTTTTGCCTCTAGCGAGGGCTTGTGATTGTGGTTTGTCTTGGGTGAGATTGATTTTCTCTCTTCAACTGCTAGAGTTAGAGAGAGAGAAAATTTTGTGTGAGTGAAATGAGCTCATCAGGAGTTTAATTTTTATCCAAATATTGTTTATTTCCCCGTATCTTTCTAAAATTTTACTCTTATTTGTTTCCCCGAGCAAGAACACTTCTCTTTTTAGAAAGCAGTTTTCTGGATTTCTTCTATTCTTCACAGAGTGATGATTCGAAGGTTTTATTTCCAAGTCACTTATCCTGTATCGTGCTGAAAAGAAAATTTGTTTGAAAGGGCGATCTCTGATCCCTGATCTCTTTAGTTCTCATCTTTTCACTTGTGGGCCCACATTATTTTATGTTTTTTTGATGTCCTTATTTCTCCCTCTTTTGGGAGAGACTTTTCCTGGTTCTTCTCTGTTTGTGTCCAAGAGTCTTTTATCCCATTTGACGTGATCAGGAGGAGCCTTATTCACCCAAAACGAAGCCCTGAGCTAGTTTAGGCCTAGCTGTCACTTTTGGTATGGCTCTCCCTATCACTCTTAATTTCTGTTTCTCTCACTCGCTCTGGGCGCTCATGTGGGATTTTTCTCTTTTCTACTATTTTAATTTTTTCTATTCCCGTCTTATTCTGATATCTTCTTTTTTCTTATTTATGGTATTGGTCCTTTACGAGATCAGAGATTTTTTTTAACAGCTGTGTTTTGTTCTCATGATTTTCGAAGAGATGACTTGGAAGTCTTTTCCTTGGGATATTCATCATGAGTGTGCGGTATATAGAAAGGCTTCGAAAAAAACTGCTTCTCTAGAGTATTCCTGCAGGAGAAAAAATATGAGACAAAGGTCAAAAAATCAGGGGAAAGGACAAAATGTCGCGCGACACTTCGGTGGGAAGGCGTTTGTCACACGACAAATGTATCCAATATAAAAACCCCTTACTGAGCTCATTCCACCTCATTCTCTCCTTTCTCTTTCTCTCTCTAGCCTTTCTTCTCTCTTCTCTCTAGCGCGGAAGCTCTGCCGCTTTACCAAATTTTCTAGATTTTTCCATTACCCTACTCATATACTGATGGATCCCGCATAGCCAGATCAACTAGAGGGTGACCATGAGGAGGTTACCTTTACCGATGCCCAGGGAGTTCTCCGCTACAGCCCTCATCATGATGATTGGACTGATCTTGACTGGTACGGCAAGGACGGTGGATCGTGGTCGCGCTGTGGTATACCGGGATATTACTCAGGCTGCTCTAGTCTCGGACATTCCTTGGCTCCTGATGGAGCCCGTCTCGCATGAGATTCGTCGACAGTCTCTGGTATGTTTTCTTGAAATCCTTCCCTTTGTGCATTTATATATGTTCTTCTCTTTGTTGTTTCGTGTACGTTTTAAACAATTCTTATGTTTAGTACACATGCTTGCTTGATAATACTATCCGATTAGAGAACATATACTTCACTGTGATGCCCTTAGACTTTTTAGGAAATTACATAACTTATCCCTATAGCCTTATAACTCTAATATTTAAACAAAAGTACCCTCAGGTTTGGAAAATTACATAATTTACTCTTATAAACCCTATAACTCTCATAACTACACCAAAGTACCCTCAGGTTTGGAAAATTACATAATTTACCCCTCTAAACCCCAAAACTCTCATAATTACACCAAAGTACCCTCAGGTTTGGAAAATTATATAATTTACCCTTATAAACCCTGTAACTCTCATAATTACACCAAAGCACCCTCAAGTTTGGAAGATTACATAATTTACTCCTATAAACCCTATAACTCTCATAATTACACCAAAGAACCCTCAGGTTTCAAAAATTACATAATTTACCATTATAAACCCTATAACTCTCATAATTACACCAAAGCACCCTCATGTTTAGAAAATTACATAATTTTTACCCTTATAAACCCTAAAACTTTCATAATTACACTAATGTACCCTCAAGTTTGGAAAATTACATAATTTACTCTTATAAACCCTATAACTCTCATAATTACACTAAAGTACCCTCAGGTTTAGAAAATTACATAATTTACCCCTATAAACCCCAAAACTCTCATAATTACACCAAAGTACTCTTAGGTTTGGAAAATTACATAATTTACCCTTATAAACCCTATTTACTTATATATGCCTATATTTGTTATTTGGAGTGGGTTGGCTGAGAGTGGGGTTCTCTCAGCACCATTTTTTCAGAGTGGAGACACGCACCGGCCCTTGTCTAGGAATTGTTTTTCGTGACTCCTTTTGGTGCTTTCCTCGATGCCTTACCGGAGCGGGTGTCAAGAGCGGTAGTCTTGGTGTCGTCCCTTGCGACCCACTGGTGGGATACTACACATACATTTCACTGGAGTTGGGGAAAGATGACGATGACCCCCTAGACTTGTTTGCTCTGACTGGGATACCTTCGGGGGGTCCCTATCCAGATTGACGTTCCCTTATGTCTTACGACAGAGGGTATCATTGGTGCTTTAGGGTGGTTTTCGGAGCAACAGAGTTCTGGTGATACGATCTCCCGAGCTGTTTTGGTTACACGGTTAGCGACGGAGAGAGCTAGGTTAGTCGGTACAGGATGGTAGCTGACCAAGCAGGAGGTGCACCAGTACGCCTATGTCCTTCTACTATTGACGCTCCATGATTTATTCGAGGCCCGTGGAAGGGACATAGCCCATCTCTGGTAGCTGTCTTACCTCCATGATTACAGCGTCATGTTTGACTACAACTGGGGCGGCTTCATCTAGGTTCTTCTCTATGACACCATGGACCAGGTCTCTCGTCATTTAGCCCTGAACTTCAAGGACTTTTCTTTGCTGTGGGAGGTATATATCTCTGCCCCTTACTTTTTGCTTTAGTTCTTTATCTATAGATAATTGCTAATACTCTCTGTGTTCTTCTTCTTTTTTTCAGAGTTGGTTTGTGGCTTACACCCGCCTGGGTCACGCCCAGGTCGATCTCCTCGTCGAGAACGAGGATCAGTTTGCCCTTCTCCGTGGGTTCATAGCGGGGAACTATAGGGCTCCTTACGTGTATAGGATCCGAGAGACTGGAGCTATTGCGGTCCATGACATGTTAGAGGAGTATGTAAGTATTTTAGTACTTGGTTTATTCCGTTTTGATAAATAAAATAAAAATAACTAAATGAAATTTATTTTCTTTTCAGATTGAGTGGGCCCCTTGGGGTGATATGTGTCTCCATTTCGGGTATGCCAGTGCTTTGACCACCTCGAGGACCAGGCGGTTGATTAGAGACGAGTACAGTATTCATTTTTACCTTGGTGAGAGGGTTATCCGCCAGCACACACCAGCCCAGTGGCCTTTGGTTCCGTTATTTCCACCGGTATTGATGAGGCGGACTGGCGAGATCGATCTGGTGACGGTGCAGGCTTTAGTAGACGGCCTAGGTTTTCAGACCTTCGTTGAGGAGGGCGATTATGCTGCATTTGCCACCCACTACTTAATAAGGGAATGGAAGGGGACTCGGGGTCGGATATTCTATGAGAGATATCGGGCATTGGGTAGGGAATACGAGGACAGTCCCACCTGGCTAGGACGGTCCCGGGACACTTTTCACCTATCCTCGATTAGAGGGACAACATTTTGGACTCTGATGACGAGGACCCCGAGGGAGAGAGGGGTGCTCTGGCTGCTGCCGAGGGTGGTGGTGTTGATAGACCCGAGGGGGTAGGACGACAGCGGTTCCTGAGCAGCCACCTCGGACGACACCTATGGAGGAGCAGCGCACCGAGGTTGAGGGTTTTGAGTTTTCCACGGGTCCTTCGGTATCTCTAGGGTTATCTTCGACGAGGCTGATGCTGCGACGAGAGGGGGCGCCAATTTTGCAGAGAGTTGTGGGAGCCTGAGGACTTCGAGGCTGACTACTAGCAATTCGGGCGGACCCCTCCTACTACAGAGGCTACCCCTTTAAGTGGGGTCCCGTCTTTGAGGGAGACAGCTGTTGCAGATCCTCCGAGCGTTTGAACGTACGTTACCCTGACTCTTCTTCCACCGACGATCATGGGCCCTCTGGCCTGCTTTTCAGGAGTCAGTGTTTTATCATCCCGGCCTCTTCTGTTCCCAATTCGTGAGGAAGGTGGGTTTACTTCTGCTGCTGTTCCGGTGTGCTCGTTGATTCTTGTGGTTGATATACCTCCACTTCCTCAGGACATCTCCTATGTTGGCACTGGTTTAGGTTGATACACGGTACCCGAGTATCCCTTTCCTGAGGACACTTTTGATTACTTGGGTGGTCGTACATGCGACAAGGTATAAAATTTACTTTCTCTTGATGCTCCTCTATATATATATTTTGTATCCTGACTGTGTTAATTCTCTTTTCTTATGTCTTTCACAGCGGGTGAAAGCTTATGTGGCGGACCTGAGAGCCTTACATGCCTAATACTTCTACAACTGGAACCTTCTTTAGTTCATCAGGCGATCGATATTTCTCTATGGGTGAACAACCATTTGACTTTTTATCATGCCCGGACGGAGTCTCAAAGGAGTAATAGTTGAACTTCCAGGGGCTCTCGATCCTCGGTGATCAGTCCCACGGCTTTTGTTCAATCGACGGGGCCTTCTAAGGCTGCAGTTCCTCCTCCTTCGGTCGTCCCAGTAGTGGATCTTACTCTCGAGAAGGGCTCAGGTGATAGTGGGAGCGTGTCAAAGCGCGCTCAAGTAGATTAGTTTCTTTTCCTGCATTGTACTGTTAGTTTTTGGAAAAACATGTAGTTCTTTAGAGAAAACTGTTAGTAGTTTTTTAGTTTCGAAACTGTTTTTGTTGGATTATAAATTCTTTATTCATGATGATATATATTTTTCTTTTTATGCATTTGTGACAAAAGATATTAACATATTATATATACATACATAAAATCAGGGGGCTTAGGAATCATACCATGTGATACGGCGATTTTTAGGCCTCCTGCAAAAGAACAAAGTAAGTAAAATGCATACAAAAGTGGTTATTTTGGAAAGAATGATTTTACGTGTCTCAAAAGAGAAAATAAAAAAGGGACAGAAATGGGTTTATCGCACGACAATCCTCCCTGGATCTGGATTTGTCGTGCAACAAACAGGTACAAGATCCACTTTTTTTGCTATAAATACACCCATCTTCCTTCCTTCGTCCCCACACCTTTCCCAAATGTCTTTTTTCCGCATAAATTCTGATTTTTCTTTTATCGAAGCTCGAGATGTTTTGGTTTCTTCCGAGAACAGTTTGAATTTAGTGCATTTAGTCCTTTGATGGCATGGAGTTTTCATCCTGTAGATCTCTCTTTTTTGTTAGGTACTTTATCTTTCTAGAGTCCCGTGGATCATCTTTTTTGTTTTGGATTAGATGAGCTTTGCCCTACTTATGAGGAGTTTTTCTGGCTTATGCGCTCTGACACCCATCTCCCGATGGTTGTCCCTATAGAGGAACTCGATCCCCGAGATATGCTGATTGCTTTGTTAGCCATTCCCCAAGCGGCATGTGACGGTTTTAGACTTTTAGTATCGACGGACTTCTTGATCTTCATAAAATGGTGAGGTTCTTTCATCGTTACGAGGATAGAGCTTCCTTTAGCGCAGGGCGCATGGCGGCTGCCCTGATCTGTCTGGTTTTTCATATACGACTAGTGACGGGCTCTTGTCATGTTGATCCGACTATCCTGAGTTTGATATATCAGGCCAGAAGTGGAGAGTCCATAGTGCCCATCATTCTTGCAGAGATTTTGAATGGTCTTGATGATCTCAAGAGGGGGTCCTCGACTTTCTTTAGGGGGTGTCCCCGTTTGTTATATATGTGATTGTTGGAGCATTTTCGGTCGGTGGGGTTCAATGGGGTTCGACTAGATAATTCGACACACTTCTTTTGTCGTCCTCTTTTTAGTGCTTTGACCATGTCTTCCTCTAATTGGACGGTATGGTTCTTGGAGAATTTTTGTGCTATTTGGTGGAACATTCCTTGGTGGAAGCTAAGGACAATAGTGCTTAGTACAGATGGCCAGAACTATGTTTAGCTCTGAGAACTTTGTTTACCTCTTTCTATCTACCATGATGTCTTCTTTGACAATTCAATGTACCTCAGGACATTCTCCTTGGTTTGAACAACTTCTCTTCTGAGTCTAAATTTGTAACTCCGCAGGTTTCCCTATTAGTGGAGAGAATGTGGCATGCTCGAATGACTCGACAGTTTAACTATGCTCATTTTGGTATTATGCGGCCCCTCTAGGCTGATATTATCCGTTCTCGTTGGCAGTCTTTAGAAGAAGAGCTAGTTGATGACCTATTTTAGATGAAGTGGTTTAGTTTCATGGATTCTGAGCCTACTAAGGAGAACATTATCTTTGCGTACCAGATTTTGGATGAGGTTCGCATTGATTTGGCCACTGAGGATCCTACTTGGCCAACCCCTAGGGCATAGGTTTTTCGGTGTGTCTGTATCTTAACAGTCTTCTTTGTAACCTTCGGTGTTCTGAACCACCTTTTAAATAATATACAAGGGACTGCTTATGGGAATTTTTTTCTTATAATGATTAAACTAGGCTTGTAGTCACTTCTTAAGTTGCTACGTTCCCCGTTTGATTTTTCAAAAAATAAAAGTTGAGTTGGGGCTTAGGTTTACGTAGTTCTCATCTATACATGATACATCTATTGATAATAATTTTTCAAACGATCTATGTTGACTGGTGAATGCAGTAACTGTCCGTCCAAATCGGTGAGTACAACGGCACCCCCTATATCAATCTCTTTAACGATATATGACCCAGCCCACTTCTATCCAAACTTTTCCCTCGAATCCCTGGCTAGTTCTCAAATATCTTTTAACATGAAGTCGTTCTCATTGATACTCCGAGTCTTTACTTTTCGGTTGAAGGCCCAAGCGATTCGTTTTTGATACCTTTGATAGTGATATGCATCTTTCAATCTCTTTTCATCCAGCAGGGCTAGCTCGTTATAACGTGCCTGGACCCACTCGAACTCATTGACTTGGTTTTCGAGCATTACTCTGAAGGAGGGGGCTTCTAACTCAACAGGGAGGACTGCTTCGGTGGTGTGGTACCCCCACAACGCATATGGTAATTTTTTTGGCCAGTCTCGGCAGTGTCGCTCATCTTAGTTAGAATGTTCTTCAGGTTCTTGTTGGCGGCCTCAACTGCCCCATTGGTTTGTGGTCTGTATGGCAAAGATTTTTGCCTAGTGATGCCATATTCTTCCATGACCGCGTTAGCCTTTCCTTTAAAGCGGTTGCCATTATCCGAGATGATCTCGTGTGGGATCCCATATCGACAGATGATGTTTCGTCTAATGAATTGGGCAACTTTCCTGGCATCAAGGGTTTTGAAGGATTCGGCTTCCACCCATTTGGTGAAGTAGTCGATGGCTACTAGTACATACTCGTGGCCATTGCTTGCCTTGGGTGAGATCTTCCCAATGATGTCGATTCCCCAGGTTGCGAAAGGCCAGGGGGCAGTCATATTGTATAATTCTTTTAGAGGGAGCTTCTAAGACTTGGCATAGATTTGACATTTATGACAACAGCGTACATGATTAATGCAATCATTCTGAAGGATAGACCATTAATAACCTTGTCTGATGATTTTGCGGGCCAGCGTATGATCGCTCATATAGGGTCCGCAATCCCCCCATGTATTTGATGCATCATTTTGACAGATTCTTCTTCGGTGAGGCATTGGAGATGAATCCCATCGTAATTTCTCTTATACAGTCTTCCGGCCTAAATTATGAATCATGAAACTAATCTTTTGAGCGTAACCCATGTTCTTTTGTCTGTTTGCTCAGGATACTGATGATTCTTCAATCAGATTCAGATGTCATACAACCAGGTGGATGCATCCCCGCTTTCTTCATCTTCTATCTCAAAGGCCATGCAGTGAGCCGGACCAGAAACACATAGAGGTGATAGGGAATTGTCTGAGCTTAAAGAGCAATTGAGAGCACTCACTTAGAAAGTAGCTGAAAGTTCGAACGATTTAACTCAGATAGAAACCTACAATTTGTACCCTGAGGCTCGCTATCCGATTGGCTTCAAGATGCCATCCATCCAGAAATTCATGGGAACTATGCCATCGAAACTCCATCTGAAATTCTATGTTAGGTCGATGAAGATCTATGACATCGGGGAAGCAGAGTTGGCTAACTCCTTTCATCTTACTCTTGCTGGGCCGGCCCAGAGCTGGTTTTTGAGCCTCGAAAAGCATCGTGTTCGGTCTTGGTCTGCCATTGTCCAAGAATTTGTTGCCCAATACAAGACCAATGAAGAACTCAAAATCACAAGGAAAGCGTTTAGAAATGGCCAAACATAAGAAAGGGGAAAGTATCAGTGAATTCGTCACGAGATGGAGGGAACTTGCTGCCCAAATGGTCAAATGTCTCGATGAGGAAGAATAATTGGGTATGATTGTTAAGAATATGAAGCCTGAAATTCGAACTCAAATGGGACATCAATTCTTCAGGAAGTTTAAAGCCTTACTCTATGTTGGCAATGAGATCGAGGAAGAGCTAGCCAGACAAGCTTAAACCAAGAAGTCTGCATCACAGTACAAAAAGACTTCTACTTCAGCCATCAATCAAGTAACCTATTACGGGTCTTTTGGTAGGGGCTATTCCAGTAATCCCTATGATCAAAGCTCTGCGAAGAATGTCAGGAATTATTTTGCACCTGGATACCGTAACAACAACAACAATCCCGGAACATTCAACCAAAATCGATCACAAGATAGATACTTTTTACAATTGTCGGGACCTTTAGGAAAGATATTCGAATAGTTGAAAGAAGCTGGGATAATATATCCCATGAATCCAAGGCTGTTACCATAACAAATACTGCCCCATTGGAATATGAACGAACGTTGTGAGTACCATGAAGGGTCCGGACACACTACTGACAGTTGCATGGCCCTGCGGCATGCTATTCAAAACTTAATTGATAGCAAAAAAAATACCTAATCCGTCAACACCGAATGTCATAAGGAATCCTTTCCCCAACCACCGAATTAATGCCATTGAGGAAGATTTAGACTTGCCAGATCTAGTATCTTTGATTAGTCTCCCTCCTTGGTGAATGTATGAAAGCCAAGCCCGTCAACCAGAGCCTGCACCGTCACCGGGTCGATCTCGCCCGTCCGCCTCATCAGAACTTGAGGGAATAAAGGAACTCGAGGCCACTGGGCTGGTGTATGCTGGCGAATAACCCTCTCGCCCAAATAAAAGTGAAGGCCGTACTCGTCCCTGATAAATCGCCTAGTCCTCGAGGCAGTCAAAGCCTGACCGTACCCGAAATGGAGACCTAGATCACCCCAGGGGGCCCACTCAAGTTGAACAAAAGAACAAAATTTTATTTTAGTTATTTTTATTCTATTTTACTATTTATTTATTGAAAAGAAAGAAACACTAAAGATATTTACCTACTCCTCCAGCAGGTCATGGACGGCAGCAGCTAAGGTCTCCTGGGTCCGATATACATTAGGAGCTCTATAGTTCCCCTCGATGAATCGGTGGAGAAGGGAAAACTGATGCTCGTTCTCAACGAGGAGATCCACCTGGGCGCGACCCAGACGGGTATAAGCCACGAACCAACTCTGAAGAGGAGACATAAAGAATATTAGCAACAGTCAACAGATAATATGTAAAGGACTGAAGCAAAGATAAAGGGACAAAAGTGTATACCTCCCACAGCAAAGAAAAGCCCTTGAGGTTCAGGGCCAAATGACGGGAAACATGGTCCATAGCATCATAAAGAACAACAAGAATAAAGCCGTCCCAGTCATAATTGAACATAATACTGAAATCTCAAAGATAGGGCAGCCACCAGAGATGGGCCGTGTCCCCCCCACGGGCTTCGAAAAAATCATGGAGCGATAGTAAGAGAAGGACACGGGCATACTGACACACCTCCTGATGGGTCATCGGCACTCCGAAAGCTACTAGCCAGGCTCTATCTATGGCCAGACGCGTAACCAAAATCGCCCGAGGGATCGTATCGCCCGAACTCCGTCGCTCAGGAAACCACCCAAGTGCGCCCACGATACCCTCTGTCGTCAGACGCAAGGGGACATCGATCTGGATAGGGACCCCCTGAAGGAATCCCGGTCAGAGCAAACAGGTCTAAGGGGGTCATCGTCATCTCCCCCCAGCTCCAATGAAAGGTGTGAGTGGTGTCCCACTAGAGAGAAGCCAGAGCCGACACCAACACAGCCGCCCTAGACTCCAGCTCCGGGAGGGCGTCGAAAAGAGGGCCAAATGGAGTCGCAAGGAGCAACTCCTGGACAGGGACCGGTGCCTGTCGCCACTCTAAAGAAATAGCATTGGGAGAACCCCAACCTCGGCCGACCCACTGCAAAAAAAACAGAGATATAAATATAAGTAACCTGAGGGTACTCTGGTGTAATTAAGAGAGTTATAGGTTTATAAGGGCAAATTATGTAATTTTCCAAACCTGAGGGTACTTTGGTGTAATTATGAGAGTTATAGGGTTATAAGGGCAAATTATGTAATTTTCCAAACCTGAGGATACTTTGGTGTAATTATGAGAGTTATAGGGTTATAATGGCAAATTATGTAATTTTCCAAACTTGAGGGTACTTTGGTGTAATTATGAGATTTATAGGGTTATAAGGGTAAAATATGTAATTTTCCACACCTGAGGGTACTTTGGTGTAATTATGAGATTTATAGGGTTATAAGGGTAAATTATGTAATTTTCCAAACCTGAGGGTATTTTGGTGTAATTATGAGAGTTATAGGGTTATAAGGGCAAATTATGTAAGTATTTTGGTGTAATTATGAGAGTTATAGGGTTATAAGGGCAAATTATGTAATTTTTCAAACCTGTGGATACTTTGGTGTAATTATGAGAGTTATAGGGTTATAAGGGCAAATTATGTAATTTTTCAAACCTGAGGGTACTTTGGTGTAATTATGAGAGTTGTAGGGTTATAAGGGCAAAATATGTAAAGGGTATCACAAGTAAAAGTATGTGTTCACTAAATCAGACATTATTTCTAGGCCGACATGGAGCCAAGGAACATCCGGGACTGGAGCAGCCCGGGTAATGTCTTGGTAGACCACCGCCTGACCGCGGTCCACCCCATCCTCGCCGTACCAGTCGAGGTCCGCCCAGTCATCATGGTTAGGGCTGCATCGGAGAACTCCCTGGGCATCGGTAAAGGTGACCTCCTCCTGGTCACCCTCAAAACGATCAGGCTGTGCAGGATCCATCGGCGTATGAATAAAGTAAAGAAAAAGGTCGGAAAAGTAGAAATAGCAGCAGGGCTTCCGCGCTTAAGAGAAGAGAGAAGGAGAGCTAGAGAGAGAAAGAGAAAGGAGAGAATGAGGTGGAATGAGCTCAGCAAGGGGTTTATATACTGGTTGAGTTTGTCGCGCGACAAATGGGCTCTTTGTCGCACGACAAACAGTCTTCCACCGAGATGTCGCGCGACATTTGATCCCCTCCCCTGATTTTTTGTACTTTGTCTCATTTTGTCTCCTGCAGGAATACTTCAGAGAAACAGTTTTCGAAAAACCTTTCTGAATACCACACACTCATGATAAAGACTTCCAAGTCATGTCTCCAAAAAATGCGAAAACAAAATACGAACGGTTAAAGTAATCTCTGATCTCCAAAAACCATTTATGGAAAAAGGACAAAATCAAAATAAGACGGGAATAGAAAAAAATTGAAAAAGTAGAAAAGAGAAGGAACCCGCATAAGCTCCCAGAGCAAGCAAGAAAAACATAAATGCAGAGTGACAAGGAGAGCCACACCAAAAGTGACAGCTAGGCCAAAACCGGCTTAGGGCTTCGTTTTGGGTGAGTAAGGCTCCTGACCAAGACAAGGGATGATAAAGACTCTTGGTCAAAAACAGAGAAGGCCAGGAAGAGTCTTTCCTAAAAAGAGGGAGAAATAAGGACATCGAAAAAACAGAATACGATGTGGGCCCACCAAGAATGAGAATCAAGAGATATAAGATAAGAGGTCAGAGATTGAACTTTCAAACAAATTTTCTTTTCAGCATGATACAGAAGAGATGGCTTAGAAAACCTTGAATCGATGACTCTGCGAAGAGCAAAAGAAATCCGAAAACTGCTTTCTAAAGAGAAGCATCTTCACTCGAGGAAAACATGAGAGTAAAACTTCAGAAAGATATGGAAAAATGGACATCCGGATAGAGATTAAACTCCCAAGAAGCTCTTTTTACTCTCATAAAATTTCTCTCTCAATCTAGCAGTCTAAGAGAGACAACCAAATTCACCAGAATACAACACAAGCCCTCCTCGTGGCAAATCACGAGCACAAGCCCTCGCCAGAGGCAAAAATACTCACAAAAAACCCTCCCAGAGGCAATTTTCTTTCTTTTACGGATCAAAAGCCCTCCCAGAGAGGCAAAGTGTAGCAATGGTAGTCCTCCAACCTAAAGCGAGAAGATCAAAAGCCCTCCCAGAGAGGCAAAGTGTAACAATGGTAGTCCTCCCACCTGAGGCGAGAAGATCAAAAGCCCTCCCAGAGAGGCAAAGTATAGCAATGGTAGTCCTCCCACCTGAGGCGAGAAGATCAAAAGCCCTCCCAGAGAGGCAAAGTGTAGCAGTGGTAGTCCTCCCACATGAGGCGAGAAGAACAAAGCCCTCCCAGAGAGGCCAGTGGAGCAATGGTAATCCTCCCACATGAGGCAAGAAGAACAAAGCCCTCCCAAAGAGGCACAGTGGAGCAATGGTAGTCCTCCCACCTGAGGCGAGAAGATCAAAGCCCTCCCAGAGAGGCAAAGTGGAACAATGGTAGTCCTCCCATCTGAGGCAAGTGGAGCAATGGTAGTCCTCCCACCTGAGGCGAGAAGATCAAAGCCCTCTCAGAGAGGCAAAATAGAACAATGGTAGTCCTCTCATCTGAGGCAAGTTGAGCAAATAAAAGTCCTCGAAAGAGGCAATGAGGTAACAAAAGCCCTCTCGGGAGCCAAAATCAAACACAAGCCCTCTCTAGAGGCATTCACAAACACTTTTTGCATACACACACTTCCTTAGAGTTCTTGCGGGAGCCATGGACCACGGTCTCTTCCAGTCGCCTCAATTCCTTGTAAGCAAGGAACTTGAGTCGAGAGGGTCTGTAGAAACCCCGATCCGTGACCCCCGCAAGAACCCTAACGACCTTCGAGAAGTGCTATTGTTGGAGTCCGGAACCCACCTGAGCACCTGAGACTGCCCCGAAAGGGTTTGTTGGCCAAACAAACCTATTTTTAAGGGGAATTGTCGCGCGACAAACCCATCTGACACTAGACCATCCACTCTCTGACACATCAATCTGTCAGAAACATCACTTCAGCCGTTTGTCGTGCGACATTGTACACTTTGTCGCGCGACACATGCCCTTTCTGGGGAAGTGTCGCGCGACATACACTCCCCACCGCTATAAATAGGCCAACACCCCCAAGGGTTCAAGGACAGCAACTTGAGATTGAAGAATTATTGGCTTATATCTGATTTTCTAGTCTTTCGTCAAGCATTTTCCATTATCGTCTTATTTCTGAAGACTTATCGAATCTATTCTCGACACTTGACGTGTCCCGCTTTGGAATCGAATTCTTGAAAATATCTGAAGAAGAAAAAGATTATTATCGTCGGAGATCTCTCTACCGTATTATATTTTCTTTTTTATTATTATTCTCGTCGGGAAGGTAAATAAAGTCTCTTCTAGTAGTTAACATCAGATATTTGTGTACTTGTTTTACTTCTGTTGCTTTGTTCACGTTTTATTTGAATAAACTTATTGCTAAGTTATAAATAGTCTACCGTTTTCAAAACAAGACCCTGATAAAACCATTTGCAAAACTAGAAAAGTAAGTACATTATCATCCGGACAAAATTCTGTTTTCAAAACCCGGACCGGTAAAACTTACTTAGGAATTAAAAACCTGGTATATCCTATCTCTTTCATAGACTGTGATATGTCTGGTAGAACTCCCCTCAAAAGTTCTAACTCCATTTTAAATTAGTCCCAATACAAGATCCGAACTTTTCCAAAAGAAGTTTAAACCCGAGAAAACCGCATTATTTGAGAAATAATACGGGAAACTCTCTCTGAAATAAAAACAACTTTTGTCACTTGTATTTACATATTTCAAAAACACTGGATCTCAGAACGCAAAGGTTTTTACCCCTTTCCCCGCTTTCCCCAGAAATTAGGATTTTTTACTTTAAAAACATCCAAGTTTTTCAACATAAAATAAACATATAAGACCATTAGAGACCGAAAGGGCGGAATGGGTGCTTAAGACCTTCCCAATCCGTAACATAGTTTCTGAACCTTATAGAATCCTGATTTCGTAGACAAACGTGTAAAGAAAGGCTTATTAATAGTCTTTCCTCTTACATGACCCTTTTTGTCCGTTTTCTCGTAAAACGTACTGGCGACTCTGAACGAACCCTCTTGTATCTAGAAATAGGATATAGGGACACCCGATATTGAATGATAAACACGACGAAGCAAATGGAACGACGAAATCCTTTCCGATGTTTTAGACTCCCAAGGACGGGAGCGAGACCCGGGGGTCGCATTTGCAGATTATATTTAAAGAAGAAAATATCTAAAGAAGAAAAAGCTTATTATTATCGAAAATCTCTCTACTGTATTATATTTTCTCTCTTATTATTATATTTCTCGTCAGGAAGGTAAAGAAAGTCTCTTATAGTATTTAAAGTTAGATATATGTGTACTTGTTTTATTTATGTTTTTCCGTCCATATTTTATTTGAATAAGCTTATTGTCAAGTTACAAATAGTCTACTGTTTTCTAAACAAGAAACCCTGACAAAAATTATTTATAAAACCAGAAAAGTAAGAGCATTGTTGTCTGGATAAAATTAAGTTTTCAAAACTTGGACCGATAGAACTTACCTAGGAATTAAATTCAGGCATGTCTCATCTTCCTCATAGACTGCAATATATCTGATAAAACTCCCCTCAAAGAGTTCAAATTTCATATTAAATTAGTTCCAATAAAGATCCAAACTTTCCCAAAGTAATCAACACGAGAAAATCGACATTATTATCTGAGGAAGCAATGCCAAAATACCTCTTTTAAACACAAAACATTTGTCGTTTGTACTGTATTTTCAAAACCAAAAACAAACGGATCAGGAAACACAAAGGTTTTTATCACTTTCCCCATTTCCCAAAATTAGGGTTTCTTATTCGGGAAGTAGTAGACTGTTGGTAAAAGCATCCAAGTTTTTCAACATAGAATAAACATATAAAGCCACTAGAGACAGAAAGGGCGGAATGGGTGCTTAATACCTTCCCAAATCATAACATAGTTCCCGAACCTTATATAATCTTGGTTTCGTAGACAACATGTAAAGAAAGGCTTATTTGTAGCCTTTCCTCTTATATAACCCTTTTTGTCCGTTTTCTCGTAAAACGAACTGGCGACTCTGAAACGAACCCCTTTGCATTTAAAGATAGATAATAGGAATCTTCAATGCCTAGAAGCAAATGGAACGACGGAATCCGTTCCGATGCTTCAGACGCCCAAACATGGGATCGAGACCCGAGGGTCGCATTTACGGATTCTCACATCTTTACACCCATTCCCACACACAGCCACCTTCTTCTTCCTTAAGCCAAACCCTTATTCTTCTTCAATTGTATTGATTCATCAAGGTTTAAGTTATTACAATCTACTTACCACAAAGGGATAACGTATTGCCTGATTGAGTATAAGAGCCACCAGAGGAACTTACCCTCAAACACAAATCTATTATCTTCTCCATTTTTGTTTAGTTACTGTTTCATTGCTATGAAGTTGTTTATCACTGTTCATTATTCATTGTCTTATTGCCAATCATCTAGAACTTGGTCTATTCTCATCAAATTGGGCTTGGTCAATTTTTAATAACCCACATCTATGTTCAAAATATTTAAATAACACTATTAATTTGAAACACCCTAAAATATAATTGTAAAAATTTATTTAAGATGGATGCACTAAAACTTTAATTTAGAGGATGACTAAAAGACTCTTTTTTTAGTATTCCAAATAAATATACAATGCCACTTACACGATGTGACAACTTAATTTGGTTAATACTCATCTTTAGTAATGAATTAATTAAAAGATAAGATGTTGAGTAATCCAATGATAATTTATTTTCTATTTTAAGCTCACTTTATTTAACAAAAGAATATAAGGACAAATTTTAAACACATAAAAAATAATTAATGGGCGAAAATGAAAATAAATATCCATCATTTTTAAAAATCTAGCAATTTTTATACGAATCTGGGTCAAGTGAAAGAAGAGTGGAGGGTTTAATGTCGAGTAAAATAACTTAGGGCAACTTATTAACCGTGTAAATTATATGGTTTTAAAGTATGTTGCCTTTAAAAATAGAGTTATATTCCAACTTCGTTAAACTAGAGTTTCTACTCTTAAATGATAGTAAAAATTACATTAACTCTATCAAAGTAAAATAGTTACTTTAATGGACTAATTTCATCCAAAAATTATTTAGAGTAAAGTATCCTAATGACCCTTAAATTATTATCCTAGTGTCATTTTGGCCCTTAAACTATTTGCGAATGTTACTTTACCCCTTATGTCCAAATTTTCTATTAAGTTGAACGGAAATGAGGGCATTTTTATTATTTCAATTTTTCAAAAAAAATAAATTTAAATAGATTTTTTTAAAAAAAAGTATAAAAAAGTGAAAAAGAAAGAAACGTGTATATATATATCTGTGTTATATACATCACCATCTTCTCTCTCTCTCTACCACTCCCGCCACCGTCACAAACCCACCTCCATCTCCGGCCACCTCCTTCCCCCCCACCCCCACCGCAAACCCACCCATCCACTACCGCCACCTCCCCTCCTTCATTTCCAGCCGCCTAGAGAGAAACATAAACATAAACCGAAATAGAGTAGTAAAGTAGCTTCATTTTCCTCTGTTTTTCTGCAATTAACTTTAATTCCATGAATTAATTCGAGAAACCCACTTCAGCTCCACCTAAAAGCAAACTCTCAAAAAAATTCCACAAAGTCATTCACCTCAAATCAGCCACAAAATCCCTCTCCAACAATGGCATCTGGTAGCTCATTCCCCAAAAAAACCTAAAAAACATTGACCTAAATCTCCAGTTTCCTCACCATTTCCCCAAACAACAAACCCCAGAAAACAGAGTCAATAAACAGAGCATCCATGGAAGCTTTCATCGCCAAGCTTTTTTCCACCATAACCTTAATCAAAGCCACTTACGCCAAGCTTTAAATTGCTCAGTTCATTTACAATGCCTATGCTATTGAATTGGCCGATCAAGCCATGGTTAATGAATCAGCCATGTTTGTTATGAAATGTTAAATGGGTTCAACAATTCTAATTTTTCTCTCCCAAACACAGCCTTGCCAAACGGCAACTGGCACCGGTTTCTCTACATTGACCGATTCAAGAATCTAAAATTGAAGAATGAGATTTAGTATTTGAGGCGTAATAAGGATTCGACATTTGGGAAATTTGTTCGAGCAAACTACCTGTGTTTGGTTCACCCGAAAATGGAGGCATCATTTTCGTTTTTCTATCAGAGAAGATGGTGATGTATATAATGTTGAGAATGGTTGGCTCAAATCATTGATCCCACATGAAAAAATTGTAGAACTCAACATGGGTATATAAGTGGGGGAGAGTCTCTACATAGTAATGAGGCCTTTTAAGTTAAAACCATACACCTGTGGCCCTAAGGTGTTTAAGTTGGGGACAATATCGTTACTAGGTGCACGGACCGGCTGGCTCGGTTGGTGCCCCGGGCCTGACCCAAGTGTCGGTGGGCACAACAATTGGTATCAGAGGCGATGGTGGATCTACGGACTTGTGAAGCAGTACCAATTGCTAGACTTGGTGGAGTCGGAAGAACTCAATTGAGCCTAAGGGTGATAAGTCGCTACAAAAAGCGTCCTGGTAGCTGAACTTGGTGGAGCCTATGGTGGAGTTAGACTCGAAAAAGTCAGGGGTAGAGTCGCTACAGCTTACGTACACCCGGGGTGCTGTTATCAAGGTGGTTGTGCAGGTTCCTCAAGTAAGGTAAAATAGGGTGTACCTCGAGATGTGCATTGATAAAAAAAGGTGGACGATCTTGTGGATGGACATTGTTGAGTGGTGACCTACATGGACAGTTCAAAGGTGAACTTATGGAGGACAATGGTATAGGTCTAGGCGGAGCCGGACCGGTGTTAGTCCAAAGTGGAGCCAAGGTGGACTGGTTTGAACCAAGGTGGAGATTGTTGAGAATGGTTGGCTCAAACCATTGATCTCACATGGAAAAATTGTAGGGGACAATATCGTTACTATGTGAAGGGACCGGCGGGCCCAGTTTGTGCCACGGGCTCGACCCGAGTGCTGGGGAGTACAACAATTAGTATCAGAGGCGATGGTGGATCCACAGACGTGTGAAGCAGTACCGGTAGCTAGACTTGGTGGAGTTGGAAGAACTCGATTGAGCCTAAGGTGATAAGTCGCTACAAAAATCGTCTCGGTAGCTGGACTTGGTGGAGCCTATGGTAGAGTTAGACTCGAAGAAGCCGAGAGTGGAGTCGCTACAGCTTACGTACACCCGGAGTACTGCTATCAAGGTGGTTGTGCAAGTTCCTCGAGTAAGGTGAAATAGGGTGTACCTCGAGATGTGCATTAATTAAAAAAAAGTGGACGATCTTGCGGATGGATATTGTTGAATGGCGACCTACATGGACAATTGAAAGGTGGACTCATGATGGACTATGGTATAGGTCTAGGTGGAGCCGGACTGGTGTTAGTCCAAGGTGGACTGGTTTGAACCAAGGTGGAGATTGTTGAGAATGGTTGGCTCAAACCATTGATCCTACATGGAAAAATTATAAAACTCAACATAGGTATATAAATAGGGGAGAGTCTCCACATAGTAACGAGGCCTTTTAAGTTAAAACCCCACACTTGTGGCCCTAAGGTATTTAAGTCTGGGACAATATCGTTACTATGTGTGTGGATCGGCGGGGCCGGTTGGTGCCCAGGGCCTGACCCAAGTGCCGGTGGTACAACATATAATATATAGATATATACATATACGTTTCTCTCTTTCTTCATTTTTTTAATTAAAAAATCGAATTAAATTTATTTTTTTAAAAAAATAATTAAAATGACAAAAATGTCCCCTATGTCCGTCCAACTTAACATAAAATTTTGACAGAAAAGTTAAAGTGACACTTGTAAATAGTTTAAGTGTTAAAATAACGCATTTTTTAATTTAAGGGCTAAAATAATAGTAGGCCAATAATTTAAAGGCCATTTTTACTCAAGTATTTATTAGTCTAAAATTTAACCACACCATATTTTATAAGGGATAGAACATATGACTCCAATATTTTAATGCAACTCACCAAAGGTAAAATGTGTTAAAACTTTAATAATTAATAAAATTTATGTAAAAGATAATGATAACTTAATTTCCCAACTTTGTGTCCCACCTTCACTAAAGTAGGTTAGTTATTTTATATCTTAACTTCATTACAACATCATGATATATGTATACACAGTGAAAATGGCATGATTGCTAGCAAGCTAGTGTTAACACAATTCTCGTTTCACTACTACCAAATAGTGGCATTTTTTATGTAATAAAAATCATTGTAATGATATAAGGAAATTTTTTGGAATTTTATTTTGAAAATATTAGATACAAATTAGGGCTGTTGTCAAAAATCCGAAAACCGAACGAACGAACCGAACCGATCCGGTCCGATCCGAAATTTTCCGAACCAAAAAAAAAACCGAAACCGAAACTTAAGACCGAAACTAAAACCGAAATTTCGGGTCGGTTCGGGGTCGGGTTTCGGTTTCCCCGAGCTGGACCGAATTCACCGAACATATATAAAAAAAAAAAAAATTTGCTACAAAACAGCAGTACAGGCTGTACAGCACCTTTTGGGACTTTGGTATTTGGATGAGGACAAAAGTAAAAACCCTAAAGCTAAAGTAACTTTCAGCCTCACCCTCAGTCCCTCACTTCTTCTTTTCAATTTTCTCCGCCTCTTCCTGGCTCCTGCAGTCCTGCGGCTCTTTCTCTCTCTATCTCTACTTTCATCTCAGATCTCTCTTTCAGGTATCAAAAATTAATTTATTATTATTATAAATATATTTATCTGTTCATGATAAATCTTGTTAATGTTAGTATTTGGAGTGTTTATTACTAGTAGCTTTAATTAAATCTCACCCATTTATCCGTTGGTTTGGTGATTTTGTTAATAAACTCTGTCTGTGTGTAATTTTAATTGCATGATTTATAATGTGTTTGCCCTTTGAAAATTTGTTTAATCACTTTCTCAGTTAATTAATTAATGCAACTATGTTTAGGGGGAAATATAGATTATCAGATCCATTAAATATTTTAGCATTGAAAAAATTGACATCAATGCATATAAAATATTATTAAAAATAATTTTAAAATACTTAAAAAGTGTTCCCCCAAATTTGCTGAATTAGTACTCGCTTTATCTCTTTTTTTCACCGTGAGACTGAAAATATATGAGATTTATCTCCTTTTTTTTATTTTAAAAAAAGAGGAAGATAAATCTTGAATCTTGATACTTAAAAATGTATCAAAACCGTGTTCCATTAATTATATTAGTTGATGTTCTAAATTAATTTTTGTATCCTTCTTTAATGATAGAGTTATATTTATTAGGGGCAGTGACTATTAAATTCTTGGCTTTGACTATACAAAATGAATATACCTAACTAGTTATTATTAGTTTTATTAAATTCTTTACTTTTGACTTTTGAACCTATATATATATACATAAATATAAATATAAATTAATTTCCATGTATTTTTGTCAATCCAATGCTTTAATTATAGTTAAAAAGTGTATAAATCAAACACCAAAGTAATTCCTAGATGATTTGAATGGTATTATCTTGTTCTTTTCAATTGCAATACTACTTGAAAGTTGTAATTTTTAGATTAATTTTTATTATTGGTTGTTTTCTTGATTTTCAACTTAATTTGCAAATTATTGTAACAGATGGAAAGTAGTAAAAGAACTATGGTGTCTCAGGCCAACGAAGGTCTTCCACCTAAAAGACCTAAGGACTCCGTCTCTCACCCTCAAACTTACAAGACTCTAAATACGAATTCATCCCCTCAATCTCAGGCTTCTGTAACTTCTCAGGTAAATTTGATAATTTATAATTTTATTTAATATTTTATTATACTTATTTTGATTGGTTTTATTTTTTTACTTTTTTAATAATTATGTAGGTGGATTCCGTTGGTGAATCTCCATCAACACATCATTCTGGTTTATCGGAAGAAGATGCAAAGAAGTTATTAGAAACATTGACAAAGAGGAGCCGATCTCCAGTTTGGGCTCATTATGAGAGGTATATACACTTTTCTGGTTCTAGTTACTCAATCAGAGCTAAGTGTATATATTGTTTAAAAGCCGATTATGCATGTGATACAAGTGCTAATGGAACTAAATCTTTGAACACTCATATAGAAAGATGTAGGGAATACCCCCCTAATAAGAAGAAAGTAGATGTAAAACAAAAGATTTTGTCTTTTGAAAATCCTACGCAAGTTGCTATTGGGTTTGATCAAAAAGAAATTACCAAAGTATGTGTCGAGATGATAATCATGGATGAGTTGCCTTTTAATTTTGTGGAAGGGGATGGGTTCCGTCATTTTTGGTCAAAAGCATGTCCTCTTTGGAGAGTTCCATGTCGTTAAACAATTGCTAGAGATGTCCTTAACATGTATTATACCGAAAAGAGAGAACTAAGAGACATGTTAAGTGCATATAGGGTTTGCATTACCACCGACACATGGACATCTTGTCAAAACATTAATTACATGGTTGTCACCTCACATTTTATTGATAAGGATTGGATGTTGCATAAAAAATTATTAGTTTTTGTGTAATACCAAATCACAAGGGGGAATCAATTGCTAGGCTTTTAGAGGAGTGTTTGTTGGATTGGGGAATAGAAAAGCTTCTCACCGTCACGGTTGATAATGCTTCGGCCAATGTGTTAGAAAATTAGGGCAGTAATCATGCATCGCATACACTAATTTACGCACTAATCATTGAATCTTATGATCTATGCAGTTCAATAAAATCGACAGATGACATACCTTAATCGAGATTTGATGTCAATGAAACGAACAGGATGGATCTGATCCTTCTGTTGTTGTCGTCCTTAGCGTAGAAAACACGACGCCTCTACGGTATGCACACACGAACGAGATGAGATCTTGCTTGGTGTACTAGCGCCCTCTAGGGTTCTCTCTGCTATTTCGAATTTTCTTGCCTCTCTCAATTTCATTGACGGCCAAGAAGAACAAAGGTTCCCTTTTATAAGGGAACCCTAGTGAGAACCCTAAGCAACAAACGAACTGGGCCCAAGTCCAACTTGGCCCGTTTTAATTCGTTTTGATCCAACTCGTTTTGGTGTGTGACCCTGTAGGTTTTACACTCTTTGGCCGTACAATTAAAAGCCCGTTTTATTATACGAACAGTAAGCGGTTTCTAGTAAAACATTACTATTATCCAAAGGGTATAAAGGTCAAAAACGACACAACCTTAAATTGATATTTCACACATTAACTCCTTTTGTCAATCGATATCTAGATTGAACACAAGACTAGGCAAGTGTCATTCTTGTATAGTTCAATCTTTATTTCTTGATCTCTAAGTATAATTAATCCAAAACAAATGACATCTCATTTGTGCATGGCCATGCAAATATTAATTACACTTATCAAGGGGGCCCAACGATATCTCTCTCAATATATGAGAGTGACAAATCCCATCTTGATCAACCACATACCTCTACATAGTTCATAGTATGCTCGGCCATCATCTTTATAATTACTCGGTCAAGAGCAACGTTTGATAATGCCTGACATGCTAATCCCTATGTTGGTAACCATGGCGATCTCAGGTCTGAGGATAATACGATATCACAAATGGGGAACATCACTGATGACATTATGTAACACTCCTCGCAGTGTCCCCAAAGTGGGTCAGTCCAATACTTTGTTCCCTAACAGTATCATTAAGTTCAGCTTGATATCTCCATATCCATGACTGTGGAACCATAGTCATCAGCTGACCCATACTCTAATCATTATATCATGTGACACTAGGTTATTGATACATGATTAGGGACCCTCTAAACAATATTATTATTACAAATTTCTAGCATCATCCCACAATCTAGTCACGTACTTGTTGAACTAGTACATATAATAAATTACATTATTTACAAGAGATTATAAAGTAAAATAAATAAACTTTATATAAAACAATAAGCATAAGATATCCAAGTACAAATCATAATCTATGAATAGTCCTAGGACATATCTCTTTCACAATGATGCCGGTTTGAGTGATTTGATTAAAAGAATGAATCGTTGGCCAACATCTAATGCGCTCTTACTTGGGGGTGAGAACTTGCATGTTAGGTGTGTTGCTCATATTTTAAATTTGATTGTGAAAGAAGGGTTAAATGAGTTGAATTCATGTATCCAAAGTATCCGTAGTGCCGTTAGATATTCAAGATCATCTCCCCAAAGGTTAGATGCCTTCAAAAATTGTGTAGAGAAAGTGAAAATAGATTCCAAAGGGCTTGTGATTATGGACGTTCCAACTAGATGGAATTCCACATATTTGATGTTGCAATCCGCTTTAAAATTTCGCGCAGCATTTGATAGGTTAAAAGATGATGATTCCGGTTATGAATCTTATTTTACTAGTGATAAAATAGTAGGGCCACCGAATGATGTAGATTGGGGAAATGCTAATATGTTTGCTAATTTCTTGAAACCATTTTATGATATCACTTTAAGAGTATGTTGCTCAAATACACCGACAATTCATCACGCTTTTATGGACGTGTTTAAGATTTTTGGCCTTTTGCACGAAACTTGCATTAAAGAGTTGGATTCTATTAGAGGTTCCATGCAATCTAAATATCACAAGTATTGGGGGAACTTGGAAAAGTTAATAAATATTTCTTTTTAGCCATTGTCCTTGATCCCCGCCACAAATTGGATAAAGTGATGGATTTTTTTGAGGTTATATGTGGGGATGATGATTATAGTGAAAAGGTTGTTGAGGTCACATAAATGGAGTGAAGGATTTATTGAAAAAGCTTTATGAAATTTATGGGGCCGATGTATCTATGGTTGTTCAACTACCACAAAATGAGACTAGTAGTGTTGGGGGTAGTAGTTCATGCATTTCAAGTGGTAATGAGACATCAAGCTTGAGTTCTCAAGTAGAAAAGAGGTTGCAAGAAAAAAGTTTAATGAGGAAAGCCAAAAAAAATGGTATTATACAAAATAATGTAGATCGATATTTATTGGATGCTATAGAAGGGGATGAAGATGAAAATTTTGATATTTTAAATTGGTGGAGAGTTAATGGTGTATCTAAATACCCTATATTGGCACTTATTGCACGTGACATTTTAGCCATTCCGGTGTCAACAATTGCCTCCGAGTCATGCTTTAGTACTAGTGGACGTATCATTGATTCATTCCGCTCTTCTTTGAGTCCTAAGATGGTGGAAGCTTTAATTTCTACTCAAAATTGGCTAAGGGGAAGTCACGTTGCTTTAAATCATGAACCAACAGCAGAAGAAATGGAGTTCTGTGAGAATATTGAAAAAGGTAATTTTTATCTTTGAATTAGTATACTTGATTTTAAATTGTTTCTATTTTTAGTCATAGAATTTACTAATTATTATATGCTTTTTTAATGTAGAAATGTCAAAGAATGTCATGTTACCGGTAAAGGGCAGAAGATAAAGAGATACAAAGGGTAGAAGTTGAAGACTACAAATGATGCGTGTAATTATTTTCTGTTTTTGGAGTCAAACTGTTTTTGGAGTCATAAACTGTTTTTGGAAGTTTTAGACTGTTTAATGGACTGTTTCGATGATTCTAGGGTTGTTTGTAAACTACTTTATTATGTATTGTTTTGAATGATTGTGGACTATTTTTAAAGCTGATTTGAATGAATTGTTTTTAATGCTGATTTTAATGGGTTGAAGTATTTTCTAGATGATTTGAATGAGCTGTTTTTAAAGCTGTTTTTTTTAATTGTTTCATGGACTGTTTATTAACAGTTTTAGTGCATTTTAAGCAGTTTTTAAAGCAGTTTTCTAAGCAGATTTGAGATGTTTTTTTTTTTTTGCAGTTTTATAAACAGATTTTAGTGCAGTATAAGTGATGTTTCAGTGATGTATTTTTGTTTTTTTTAATGCAGTTTTTAATTGAAGTGTTAGCAATATAAAAAACCGAAACCGACCGAATTAGACCGAAACCGAATAATTTGGGGAGGGTTTGGGTTCCATAAGTTTGAAAACCGAAACCGAACCGAACCGAAACCGAATTACAAAGTTTGGGGAGGGTCTGGGGTACCCCAATCTCTACCCCGACCGAAACCGAAAACACCCCTAATACAAATTATGCTTACTCCTACTATATGTAGTAATATTCCATTCCCAAATTTCGTGTAATGTTTAATCACAGCCATAGTGATAATGATGTTGGATGTATGTACTATTCCTTGTGTAAAATAATTTTTATACATATTTGTAATGGCACGCACACTTTTTTTTTTCAATGGGTACAAAAAAATTATTTCAAGGATCACATTTTATGTAAACAAGCCATAAAAAATATAAAGCCTTTTTAGTTTAAGTTTCCGTTGCCGGGAGTTGAATCTACATTTCCAGAGAGAAGGTTGAATATCCTAATATATTGTTGAATGACAACAAATTAAATTTTAATTATTAAGCTAGTAATATAGAAAAATGAAGAAAACCAATATTTTTCTAATATTACTATTGACTACTTTGTGTCAAATTGTGAATTCAATTTCTATAGGGCCCGTTTGGTTGTCCTTCAAATTGCGAATTAGATAATTTATAATTAAGTAATTTGCAAAATTTTCATTTATTAGTGTTTGGTTGTGTAAATTGAACAATTGTAAATATGATAATTCAAGTTGATTCACAAAAACTCAAATTAAGTCATTTCAAGTAAAACTTGAAATTGCCTAATTCAGAATTAGATAATTCATTCAAACTCTATTTTTCGAGAAGATCTAGTTTTTACCCGTGATGTTGATGCATCTGGACAAATTTTTAAATAACATAGAACAATACAAAACATGTTTTTATTCTAACAATCGAAATTTCTTTTTTAAGTTTTCCAAACACTACTTGAATTAGAATTGAATTATTCATAAATGAGCAAATTCACAATTCTTCAATTGAAAATTAACTAATTCTAAAATTAGGTAATTTACGCAACCAAACGGGCCCATAATGTTTTGTAAATGTTCAACATTCGGTGGTCTAGTTTATTTTTCAGGATATTAACAATGTATAAGTTTTTGCTATTATGAAACGAATTCTGCTCTTAACTATTAATTATGTTGAAATTGATGTATTATATATGTTATATAACTTTGATATGATAATGTTAAGATGTGCTTATTTCAATCTCTTAATGAATACATAGACTAGATCATGCTGATTGGAGTTACGAAGTTAAGATTTTAATCTAGTGGGGGCTTAACTAAAAAAAAAATTACAACAAATAATAACATAACAAAATAAAACTCCGAAGAGAAAGCTAGAGGCCGAATTTGTTTTGCAATAAAAAAATTAATGCAAATTTGTTTTACATGATGTATTTATACTTTTTAACAAATATATTTTTATGTTTCATTCATAAAACTTTAGAACAATTCCAAATAAACACAAATACATAATAATGTCTTACAAAATAAGGAGTGCAAGCTTAACTTTGCACAACTCCGAAAAAATTATTATGCACATTTTATTAATAAATAGGCTTTGAATATGCAATTTGTTAAAATTATTCTAAATTCCTATCAATTAAACACTTATATATAATAATATACTAAAAAATATTTAGTGTAAACTTAATTTTGCATGATTCCATAAGAAAATTAAATTTAAAAATCTACTGCAAAGTTAGGCTCTTAATTTACAAAAATATTATTTACTGGTTCTTTTGTAATTTTTTTTATATAAGCCTTATTTATCAATATCCTCTTTCCTAACTTAGAATGTTTTTGTAAATAAAAAGGAAACTAGAATTTTGATAGTAATTTCCTCCAACATTTTAACATGATTAATTAGTGAAGAAATTTAATAAATTCATGTTAAAAAAAATTATTATATTCCTTACATTTGTTACACCATAATGTTTCTTATTTTTATAAGTTATTTTTATTGTAAGAGTGTGCTTTATACGTTCATGCAAATGACATGTATGCTACTAAACACATGTAACTACCAAAATAGTTTAGTGGCATTTTGCATGAATTATAAAATAAAAATTAAAAATATTGTAGTATTTGTTTATTTTTTAAAAAAAGTTTAAATACTAGACTTTGTTTGATGACAATATAGAAAATAATAGTAAAATAAGTGATTTTTTATGAGTTGATTAGCTAGTTGAATGATATAGTGATATGCTATTTTTTCTTTTTGTGGCGAGGAAGAAACTTTTTTCACAAAAATACAAATTGATGAAGAATATTTACTAATAAAAATAAACATGATATGCTGAGCATCTGATTAGATCATTCAACTCATTCAAGTGGTGTTTATTTATTTCTTTATTCATCATTACGATATGGTAGTGGTATTTCTTTTCTCGACTATTAATAATTAAATTCAGCATTTAATATTAAGAAGAAAGTCATTTATAACATGTTAATAAATTTTATAGTTTAATTCTAACGATGGCCCTATTTGTTTATTTATTTATATATACATATAAAAATCTACCGATAATCGCCTTAAACGTGTAATGGGATAGCAGGTATTAACTTAGTATTATTAAATTAAAAGAGTAAATTTACTAACAATACCCCTATTTTAGTAACCATCATGTTAGAGTGATGATGGATTTAGTAATATCAAATTAAAAGAGCAATTAGTAAAATGCTCAGTTCAAATTAATCTTCGATCATTTAAAATAGTGTATAATTCCAATTTTGTTAAATTAAAAGAATTCCTACTCTTAAAATAATAGTAAAACTCAATTTACATTAATTCTGTTAAACTAAAACCGTAACTTCTAAAATTCTAATTACGTCCGAAAAAAATGGTTTACTACTCGAAAATTTGAACCGACTATATTTTATAACAACTATAACCTACTAAAACTTACTATTAATTTCCTCCAATATTTTACAGCAACCCACCAAAGTGAAATGTGTTAAAACTTAAATAATTAACAAAATTTATGTAAAAAATAATGATAACCTAATTTACTAACTTTCTAACTCACCTTCACTACGTATTAGGTCAGTTATTTTGTAACTTAGCTTATTCCAATGTTGTGATATATATGTACATGAAAATGGCATGATTGCTACTAAATGCTAACACAATTCTCATTACTATTACCAAATAATGTCATTTTGTCATGTAATAAAAAATATTGTGATGATCTAAGGACTTACTTTTTGGTAAGAAAGGAGAAAAAATTAATTTTCATATAATGATAACATAATTTCCTAACTTTCTATCACAGCCATATTGAGGGTGGACTATTTCTCGTGTTACATAATTTTTGTCAAAATTATGTTCGAATATACGTATTTGCAGTGGCACACCTTTTCTTTTTTTTTTTGGGCGGTGATGTTGGCACCCCCAATATCTATTGATAACACTCCCACAAAAAAAAAAGTAAGTTGTTATTTCCACCCCACTTCATCTTTTTTAGTACAAAAGTTAATTAACCCTCAACTAATTTTTCACCCACTTTTTTTAATTTAAAACAAAAGTTAATGAATCTCCCTCCAAAGTTAATTAAATATTTATCCCCAAATAAATTTCCCTCCAAAGTTAATCAAACATTTATCCCCAAATAAATTTCCCTCCAAAATTCCTCTCTTCTACCAAAATAGGCAACAAAACTTTGATCTCCACCATTGATGCAAAAGGGTAAGCTTGAGAAGAATGGAAGGAAAAAATGAAACTTTGGAACAAGATAAGAAAACCAACAAATAAAACCTCCATTAATGCAAAACTCTAAATTTGAGGAGAATGGTATAAACAAAACCTCCATTGATGCAAAACTCCAAGTTAAGAATAATGGTAGAAAAAAGAGAGAAACTTTAAAATAAGAAAAGGAAAATAAGTAAGAAAAAGTTAATAAAAGGAAACACAAAGAAGGTTTATTCGGTTTTCCGTAACCGAGTTGCAGGCTTGTACACTCAGTTACTCGCAACCGAGTATGAAATCCCATAAAATGTAATGCTTACGGGACCTTCATTCGGTTGAGAGCAACCGAGTGTGATTAATGTTACTCGGCTGCTCACAGCCGAGCATAATATAACAACAATCGGCTGCTCTCAACCGAATGAAGGTCCCGAGAGCATGACATTTTATGGGATTTCATACTCGGTTGAGAGCAACCGAGTGTACAAGCTTACAACTGGATTACGGAGAACCGAGTAAGCCTTCTTCGTGTTTTAAATAGAAAATTTTGTTTTTTGTTTATATATTTGATGTGTATGTTATAAAAATCATATAAACAATAAAATAAAATAAAAACATGTATGTCACTCTTTCATTAACTCTTTCTTGCTTGTTTTCCTTCCTTTATTACAAAGTTTCCCTTTTTTCTACCATTATTTTCAAATTTTGAGTCTTGCATCAATGGAGGTTTTGTTTATACCATTCTTCCCAAACTTTGAGTTTTGCATTAATGGAGGTTTTATTTGTTGTTTTGGTACTACCAAAATTTGTTATTAAATAGAGAAGATGGTAGAGATGGTAATTTTGCTTGTTTGAGAAGCTGGTAGAGATGGTGGAGAAATTTTGGGGTTAATTTAGGGTAATTTGTTTTATGTTATTATGTAGTTAATTACTTAATCATGTTATTAATTAATTAAGTATGAGATTAATTCCTAAAAATAAGTGGGAGTGGTGGGAGTGTTTTGTATAAAGTGGGAGTATTATTAAAAGAAAAAAGGAAAAGTGGGAGTATTAGCAAGAGTGAGAGTATTACCAATAAATATGGGGGGTGCCAACATCACCACCCTTCTTTTTTTCCTTTTCTTTTAAGTGGGTGCGAAATATTATTCCAGTGATCAAATTTTATCTTTAATTACAAGCCATAAAAAATATAAAGACTTTTTAGTTTAAGAATATCTAATATTTTTGTAATATTACTATTGATTACTCCATGTCAAATTGTGAGTTCAATTTCATTAATGTTTTGTAAATGTCCCACATCCAGTGGTCTAGGGACTTTTGGTCATAAGGACAAATATCTCTTTCTCTATTTACTTAAGGACACATTTTTTGCCAATTGTTTGGAAGCCAAATGTTTTAAAAAAGGACCACTATTTGCTAGAAGGATATTTCAATTAAAAATTGTAGGTCGAAAAATACCCTAGAGGGGGGGGGGGTGAATAGGGTTTTAAAAACTTAATGCGGAATTAAAACGTTTTTAAATTATTTAAGCAAAGCAACTTAGTTAAATAAGTTTATCAAGGAAAACAATCAATTAAATAATCAATCCCAATAATAAGCAATAATAGAAGCAATTTCAATCAATTAATATAACAAATAAATAAAGAGATTGAGTAAGAAAGATTGAACCAATTTGAAGTCGAAGATTTTTTGTCCACACGGTTCGGCTTGTTCTCCCTACTCCGCGCTCGGTTAGTTCCCCGAGAACTTCCACTAAAACCGATCTCCTTCCGGGTGAAGATCAAACCACTACAAGTGTATTCTTCTCACACACTCTACAAGTATTGCTACACCACAATACTCTCACAAGATATCCCTCTTACTATTCTATGAGATACACCTCTCACAATTATGATTCAAATGAGTTTTGGTGACAAACACCAATGTACAATATCTCTCTTGTATATGAAAAAATACAAATGAAGCTCACACTAAGAGATATCAAAATTGATCAAAGTATATAGCTCAAAAATGAAAGATTGATCAATTAAATGAATTGAATACTTGAATAACTTTGTATATATGTAAAATGAGTTTGTAGAATGATTCAAGTGTGTTAAAACATGTCTAAGACATCATATTTATAGCTTACAAAATCATATGGCCGTTGGGGATGATTAAGAGAGGTTTTGGCTCCAAGGTGTACATTTTCAAACTTTCCAACAGCTAGTTTTAACAAAACAATTCAAATTTGTTTTGTTAATTTCTCCCAATTTAACCGTTGGATCATGCTCAAATTTTTGTCAACATTTCCAGAAGATGTTGTCTAACTACTGTAAAAATATCAAAATGATCGGAGTTCGGGAAGTCCTCCATTTAACCGTTAGATCAAAACTTGGCAAAAATTGCGCGAATTTATATGTAAAATAAAAATATTTTTCCAATTTAATAATTTAGTTCCAAATAAAATTATAATGATTTTTGAACCTCAAATATATGTTTTTAAGATACCCATTTTTATTATAGCTTAAAATATGATCATTTAAAATTAATATGAATTTATTTTGAAACTCGGTTTTTGTAAAATGATGTTTTTCAAATAAATTCAATTTCAAGCTAGTTTGAATCAATCTTTAAAAGATGTAAGAATATGTTTGAGCTATATAATCAATCAATTAAGAAACTTTACATTAATCCTAAGCAAACACTCAATTATCGAATAGATGAGTCTCCGAATGTTTCGATTTGTTTCTTTAAATTGATTCTTCACTTGAAGCTTTTTCCTTGAAGCTTTTGCATATGATTCTTGATCTTTGTGCTTCATGGATTTTCATTGCTAGCTTGTGGGTGATGAGATTGATCTTCTTGTCTTGTCCAACGCTTGTAGAAGAATGATCTGTGTAGGTCGGAAAATACCCTAGAGGGGGGGGGTGAATAGGGTTTTTAAAACTTAATTGTATTTTTAAAAACAATTTAAAAAATATTATGTCTATATATATATCAAGCAATCAATAACGATAATTCCAAGCACAATGAATAAATAACACAATATATTAAAGCAAGAGATAGAAAGAAATAACCAATCAAAGTCGAAGAATTTTTGTCCACACGGTTCGGCTTGTTGCCCCTAGTCCGCGCTCGGTTAGTTCCCCGAGAATTTCCACTATAACCGATCTCCTTCTGGGTGAAGACCAAACCACTACAAGTGTATTCTTCTCACACACTCTTATAAGTATTGAAAACACCTTCAATACTTTCACAAGAAATACTCTCTTGCTATCTTAAGAGATAAACCTCTCTTATCGTTTTGAAAGAAATGATTTGGTGACTAACACCAATGTACAATAGCTCTTGTGTATAACAAATTACAATAAAATGAAGCTCACACTAAGAGATATCAAAGTTGATCAATGAATATAAGCTCAAAGAATGAAAAGATTGATCAATAACTTAGCTTTCAAACTTGAATAATATGAATATATGAAAATAGGGGATTGTATGATCATTCAAGTGTTTATAAATGAGTCTTGGAACTCATATATATATGTGGCAAAAGCTTATAGCCGTTTTAGGAGAAAGTATAAAGTTATGGGAAAAAGAATTTAAAAAGCTGAAGATCCAACGGCTAGTTACAGGCCATCAGTCGACTGAGCAAGCTCATCAGTCGACTGATGGAGTCCACTGGTCTAGAACAATTTTTGCCAAAAATCCAATTTTTCATACTTTTGTTATTTAGCTCCAAAATCAATTTTGAGGCTTGGGGAAGTTAAAATATGAGTATCTAAGACTCCCAATATAGTTTTTGCAATGAAAAATGTTCATATGAATATATAGAGAATATTTTTGAGATTACTAGTTTTCGATAAAAAAAGTTTTTAAAGGAAAAACTAGTTTTGATCAATCTTGTCAAGTTAAGGCATAGCATGAGATGTATAAATCAACAATGATATCTTTTGTACAAAGTCTAATCACTCACTCAAAATAACATAGTGTCTTTGAGAGCCTTGTGTTTGTCTTTGTTTCCTTTTCTTCCTTGGCTTTTTGTTCTTCAAAGGCGTGATTGACAAGAGGTTTGATTGAGGTGTTATGCTTGTAGATCGAAGATCTTGATTCCGGTCTTTTTGATTAAAATCCAAGTATGATCAATTATAGTGGCTATAACTTCAAACAACAACCAAGTTAAATTACACAAGATTAAGTTTATTGTTATTATCAAAACAAGATTAATGACTTTCAAGTCAACAATCTCCCCTTTTTGATGATGACAATAAATTAATGTGTGTTTGCGATTAAGATCTTTAGTTGAGTTTTTCTAACGGGAAAACTCCCCCTCAAACTATGCATTAAAAGGAGTAGAGCAAGCATGCATAAGAGATAGAAAAGATCATTATAAAAACTTCAAACTTGAACTAAGATTTAAACCAAATCCATAGAGTTAGGCATATGAAAACTTAAACATAACACTTAAGTTCATAGAAAAGCATAAAAACGTTGATAAACGATAAAAACGGGAAACGGAGTGTGTACCAAACACTCTAACACACATATTTCTCCCCCTTTGTTATCAACAAAAAGGAGAGAATCCAACCTTCTACTCTTGAGGATCTTGTGGATCTTGTGGCCATGCTCCCCATCCTTGGTCAACATTGTACGGGTTCCAAACCGGAAAAACATGCTCTGGATGATAGCGAAGAAATGCTTCCTCATGAGCTCTTTGACGCTCTTCAATCCGATTGAAGCGGTTTGACATGTTAGTTGTGAGAGCTTGAACTTGACCCGATAACCCTTGAATAGCTTGAAGTAATGCGGCATTTGAGGATGAGCTATGTCCTTGATGGGTCGTGGTTGCAGGGAGGTCTGAATCCTCGCTTTCTACTTCTTCGGCTTCTGCCGGTTCTTCACCCATTTCTTCGGATGATGCATCACCTTCACTACCACTTTCATCTCTGTCTCTAGGATCATTTGCAGTCCATTCTCCATGTATGATGTTATACTTCATTAATCGAATCACCTTGGCGCTATAAGTCTCGTCATTCGTGGGTATGATAGCATCAACTTCGTTCTCGAGTTGGATATTGTAAAATTTAAACAGTTGAGTAAGAGCCATTCCATAGACCAACCCTTGCCTTCGGCGATTAGTGATTTCTAGGAGATGATGAAACATTAGACTAGCATAATCCAATCTATGTCCCATGACAATTGCCCATATCAAGAATAGTTCCAAAGCATTGAGTGAAGCTCGGCTACCACTCCTTGGGATAATAGAATACCCTAGGATTGAATGTATGAGACGAGCATCGAGTTTGAGCATAGAGGCTTTTATTTCTCCTTGAACATCACGAAATCTACGTTTAAGTAGAATTCCTTTGGCTGCATCCCTATTAAAGCCTAAAAGATCTCCAAAGTTTGATGGAACCTCCGTTACATTTTCAGTGGGAAAACCGAATATTTCGGCCAACTCAGCCTTGTTAAAACTAACCCGTTGCCCATTCAAAAGTGTAACCAAACGATTCTTATTAGGGCGCCCAGAATCATGAATAGGATGGTGTAAGTTTGCGTAGAATAGCCTTATAAGTCTCGGGTACACATTCTCACGAATATTCAAGAAATTGATAATCCCTTGATTTTGAAACAATCCAGCCACATTCAATCCATTTGAAGCAAATAGTTGAAAGTTAAATTGTTTACCTTCCACGATAGCCCGTGTTGAATAATCATTGTTGAATTTTGCTTCAGCCTCAGCAGAGATGAACAATGGTGGTAGTGGACCTTGAGGTTGTTGTGCCGATGATGAACCAACTTATGGTACACTCTTTCGTTGGCGACGGGGGCGAGAAGATTGAGACATGTTTAGAGATTTTGTATAAAAGATGGGGTTATTGAGAAATTTTCAAGAATTAGGGTTCTTAGGAGATTTGGGATTTTAAGGCGAAAAAGTGTGATTTTAAAAGAGATTTTGGTTAAATGGAGTGGTAATAAGAGTTGTAGAAGAAAAGATGATGCAAAATATGGATTTTTGGTTGAGAATTTGGTAATGGTGGCTAGGGTTAGGGTTTGAGAGTTTGAGATGGGTTTGAAGGATTTTGGATAAAATAGATGAGATTTGTGTGTGTTTTGATGTAGAAAATGAATGATTTTTGGTTTGGGTAGTGTTTTGATGATTAAAATGGAGAGTAGATGATGTTTGTGAGGGTGTGGAGTGAGTTTGGTGTGGGTTATTTCAAAGTGGAGAAGGGAAGAATGAAGGGAAAACAGGGGAAAGGATTTAAAATAGGTTGTAAGCTGCCCAGCACTGATCAGTCGACTGATGCCTTGCTTCAGTCGACTGATGAAGCCTCAGTCGACTGATGGTCCTTGATCAGTCGACTGATCACCCCTACTGTCCTGATAATCTTGTTTTGAGCATTGTAAGCTCGAAACCCCTATAAATAATAACTTTGCAATGATAGAGCTACAAAAATGATATTAGTATATCAAATAATATGTAAATGGTGGTATTAAGTATAAAAATACTTAATTTATATTGAGCAAAAATAATTTTCACACATATGTATGCTTTAGAAACAAGCATTAAAGATCAATATATATGAAAATTTTGGTTAACTAGATATCACATGCTCTAGTCATACCAATTTCACGTCGAATAGTGCTAAATCGATCATCCGAAAGTGGTTTGGTGAAAATATCCGCGAATTGCGATTCGGTGCCAACGAATTCAATATCAACATCACCTTTTTGCACATGATCACGAATAAAATGATATCTTATCTCAATGTGCTTAGTACGTGAGTGTTGTATGGGGTTCTTGGTCAAGCTAATAGCACTTGTGTTATCACATTTTATAGGAATGTGGCTAAGACTTATTCCAAAGTCCTCTAGTTGTTGTTTAATGTATAATGTTTGTGCACAACAACTTCCGGCCGCCACATATTCGGCTTCGGCCGTTGAAAGGGCCACCGAATTCTGTTTCTTGCTTGACCAAGATACTAGTGCGTGTCCTAGAAAATGACAGGTGCCACTAGTGCTTTTCCTATCGATTTTGCAACCGGCAAAATCCGCATCGGAATAGCTAATTAAGTCAAAGCTATTTTCTCTTGGGTACCATAAGCCCAATGAACTAGTACCGGAAGATAACGAAAAATTCGTTTAACGGCAAGTAAGTGTGATTCTTTAGGATCCGCTTGGAATCGTGCACAAAGGCAAACACTAAACATAATATCCGGTCTAGATGCCGTCAAATACAATAGACTACCGATCATACCTCGATATTTCTTGATATCCACACTTTTACCTTTTTCGTCTTTGTCTATCTTTAATGTTGAGCTCATAGGGGTGCTCATGGACTTTGCACCTTCCATGTCGAATTTCTTCAAGAGTTCCTTCACGTACTACTTCTCTTGATTGATGAAAATGCCTTCTTTGCATTGTTTCACTTGTAATCCAAGGAAGTAGTTCATCTCTCCTATCATGCTCATTTCGAATTCCTTTTGCATACATATTGAAAAATCCTTGCACAAATTCTCGTTAGTAGAACCAAATATAATATCATCAACATAAATTTGCACAAGTAGCATATCATTGGCATGATTCTTAATGAATAGAGTGGTATCTATCTTGCCTCTAACAAATCCATTATTAAGCAAGAATGAACTTAATCTATCATACCATGCTCTAGGTGCTTGTTTTAAACCATATAAAGCTTTAGATAATTTAAACACATAATCCGGATAAATATGATTTTCAAAACCGGGAGGTTGTTTTACATAAACTTCCTCTTCAATAAAACCATTTAAGAAAGCACTTTTCACATCCATTTGATATAATTTAAAGTTCTTAAAACATGAATAAGCAAGTAGCATGCGAATAGCTTCTAGACGTGCAACGGGTGCATATGTTTCTTCATAATCAATGCCCTCCTCTTGATTGTATCCTTGGGCAACAAGTCTAGCTTTATTTCTAACAATTACACCACTTTCATCCTTTTTGTTACGAAATACCCATTTAGTACCTATAATAGTATGATCAATAGGTTTAGGAACAAGTGTCCACACTTTGTTTCTCTCAAATTGATTGAGCTCTTCTTGCATAGCCATCATCCAAGATTCATCTTGTTCGGCTTCAATAATGTTTTTAGGCTCATATTGAGAAACAAATGCCACATTATTGCAAACATTTCTTAAGGATGATCTAGTCATGACCTTACTAGATGGCTCTCCAAGAATTTGATCAATAGGGTGGTTGGATACAAATTTCCAACTCCTAGGCAAATCATTCGAGTCTTGCTCGGTTTTATTTTCTACCTCCTTAGGGGAAGCTTGAGCACTCGATGGTTCTTCCTTAGATGTATCATTAATTTGAATATCCGAAATCTTTTGGATAATTTCAACATCATCATCGGAATGTACTATGGGTGAGAAAGGATTTGTCTCATCAAATACGACATGCATAGATTCTTGGACAACAAAGCTTTTCTTGTTATAAACTCTATATGCTTTACTATTAGTGGCATATCCAAGAAAAATTCCTTTATCGGATTTAGCATCAAATTTACCCAAATGATCACGATCATTTAAAATAAAACATTTGCAACCAAAAACTTTAAAATATGCAATATTTGGTTTCTTGTTATTCCATAACTCATAAGGTGTCTTATCTAACTTTTTACGAATAATAGTACGATTAATCACATAGCATGCGGTGTTAACGGCTTCCGCCCACAAATATTCCGGTAAAGAATGTTCATTTAGCATAGTTCTAGACATCTCTTGAAGAGATCTATTTTTCCTTTCAACAACACCATTTTGTTGAGGAGTTCTAGGTGCCGAAAAATTATGATCAATACCATGCTCATCACAAAAGTTCTCAATGTCAACATTGTCAAATTCTCTACCTCTATCACTACGAACATGCACAATAGAAACACCTTTTTCATTTTGAACTTTTCTACAAAACTTAGCAAAAACATGCGGAGTTTCACTTTTGTGGGTGAGAAAGAACACCCAAGTAAGTCTAGTGTAATCATCAACAATAACAAGAGTGTACAATTTGCCACCTAAACTAGCAATTGAAATAGGACCAAACAAATCAATATGCAACATATCAAGTGGTCTAGAAGTAGTAATATCCCTTTTGATTTAAAAGAAGATTTGTGTTGTTTACCAAGTTGACATGCATCACATATTTTATCTTTAACAAATTTGGTTTTAGGCAATCCTTTAACTAGCTCTTTCTTAGATAAATTATGAATCAAATCCATATTAGCATGTCCTAATCTCCTATGCCATAACCAAGATACATCATTTATGGCGGATAAGCATTTAACATCTTGTTGTGATAAATCATCAAGTTCAAGAGTATACACATTATTAGTTCTATATGCAATAAGTAAAATTGAATCATCACTAATATTTTTGACAACACAACGATCGGATTTAAATATTACTTCATAACCTTTATCACAAAGTTGACTAATGCTAAGTAAGTTATGTTTTAAACCATCAACTAAAAGAACATTATCAATGCAAGTAGAATGCTTACCAACCTTACCTATACCAATGATTTTACCCTTGGCATTGTCTCCGAAAGTCACATTTCCTCCTTTCTTGGGAATAAGACTTAAGAAGTTGTTCTTCTCTCCCGTCATGTGTTTTGAGCGACCACTATCCAAGAACCACTTGGTTGTGCTTCCTTTGGCTTTCAAGCACACCTACACCATGACTTTAAGTAACTTTTCCTTCGGTACCCAAAATGAGTTGGGTGCCTTTGGGTTAGCAAACATAATGGTTCCTTTAGGAACCCAAGCAAGTTTTCTTTTTGGAAAACTTTCATTTCGATAAAAACAACGATCCACATGATGAGTGTTTCTACCACAATATGAGCAAAGATGAGTGGGATAATGAGGTGTATATGTTTTAAAAAAAAATTTGTAATCTTTTTGATTGTCAATTTGGTTGTAACCCAAACCGGCTTTGTCAAATACACATCTTTGCATTCCTAATAGTTTATCCAAATTATCCCTACCATTGGTGAATTTGACTAAGCTATTAGTTAGATCATCCACTTGATCCTTTAATTTGACATTTTCTACTACAAGTGTGTTTGGAACTTCCTTCTCTTTTTCTTTCTTCAAGGATTTGATTTCATTTTTCAAAATCGTGTTTACATTTTCAAAAAATTCACACTTGTTAGAAATTATCAAATTTTCCTTTTTGAGGCTTGCAAATTTCTTGGAAAGATTTTCAAATTTGTTATGCAATTCCTCAAACATTTCATATAACTCATCATAGTCATTTTCATCATGAGCATCATCATTTATAGAAGTATTATCATCACTAAATGAATTATAAATAGAGTTTACCTCATCATCAATAGCCATGAGGCAAAGATTTGCCGTTTCTTCGTCGCTAGAGTTGGCATCGGACTCTTCTTCTTCGGAATCACTCCATGTCCCTTTGAGAGCATGCCTTACTTGTTTAAAGGCTTTATCTCTTTTATCTCTTCTCTCCTTTCTTCTAACCGGGCAATTGGTTTTGAAATGCCCCGGTTCATGGCAATGGAAACATTTTTTGACTTCTTCGTTTTCAACTCTTGGTTGAATTGATCGATCATTGTTTCTATTTGATGAAGAACCAAAATTGTTTCCCTTTCCTTGAAATTTCTTCTTCTTAGCTAGAAATTTCATGAAGTTTCTAGAAAGAAGAGCCATGTCATCGTCACCGCCCATTGATTCATCATCATCCTCTCGTTGACTTGCCTTGAGAGCAAGAGTCTTCTTGGCTTTTGAATCAATTTCTTCTTCTCTTTCTAATTCCTTTTCATGGGTTTTAAGTGAACCCAATAGTTCATCCATGCTTAACGTTTTGAGATTCTTGGCTTCTTGAATAGCCGTTACCTTGGGTCTCCATTTCTTGGGAAGAGTTCTAAGAATTTTTCGAATCTTATCCTCATTAGAATATTCCTTTCCAAGAAGATCTAAAGCATTAGTGATAATAGAAAACCTACTATACATAGAAGCAAGAGATTCATTAGGCTCCATTTTAAAAAGTTCATAATCATGAACGAGCATATTGATATTATCATCCTTAACTTGTGAAGTTCCTTCATATGCAACTTCTAATTTATCCCAAATTTCTTTGGCGGTTTTACAACTAGAAATCTTGTTGTATTCATCTATAGTTAATGCACAAAGTAGAGCATTCAAAGCTTTAGCATTAAATTGGATTTTCTTGATATCATTCTCATCATATTCAGAAATAGATTTAGAAGTGACTATTCCCTTTTCATCGGTTTTGGTAAACGTATACGGTCCAATGAGTGTAACCTTCCATTGTTCAAAATCACTAGCTTGAAGGAAAGTGCTCATACGACTTTTCCAATAACTATAGTTTTTTCCATCAAATAGAGGAGGTCTAGTGGTGGAAGAACCCTCGTTAATTCCGGTTCCTTGATAAATAAACATGATCGTAAACTCTAAGATTTTTAAATCAAAACAAGAGTACAACCTCTGATACCAATTGTAGGTCGGAAAATACCCTAGAGGGGGGGGGGGTGAATAGGGTTTTTAAAACTTAATTGTATTTTTAAAAACAATTTAAAAACTATTATGTCTATATATATATCAAGCAATCAATAACGATAATTCCAAGCACAATGAATAAATAACACAATATATTAAAGCAAGAGATAGAAAGAAATAACCAATCAAAGTCGAAGAATTTTTGTCCACACGGTTCGGCTTGTTGCCCCTAGTCCACGCTCGGTTAGTTCCCCGAGAATTTCCACTATAACCGATCTCCTTCCGGGTGAAGACCAAACCACTACAAGTGTATTCTTCTCACACACTCTTATAAGTATTGAAAACACCTTCAATACTTTCACAAGAAATACTCTCTTGCTATCTTAAGAGATAAACCTCTCTTATCGTTTTGAAAGAAATGATTTGGTGACTAACACCAATGTACAATAGCTCTTGTGTATAACAAATTACAATTGAAGCTCACACTAAGAGATATCAAAGTTGATCAATGAATATAAGCTCAAAGAATGAAAAGATTGATCAATAACTTAGCTTTCAAACTTGAATAATATGAATATATGAAAATAGGGGATTGTATGATCATTCAAGTGTTTATAAATGAGTCTTGGAACTCATATATATGTGGCAAAAGCTTATAGCCATTTTAGGAGAAAGTATAAAGTTATGGGAAAAAGAATTTAAAAAGCTGAAGATCCAACGGCTAGTTACAGGCCATCAGTCGACTGAGCAAGCTCATCAGTCGACTGATGGAGTCCACTGGTCTAGAACAATTTTTGCCAAAAATCCAATTTTTCATACTTTTGTTATTTAGCTCCAAAATCAATTTTGAGGCTTGGGGAAGTTAAAATATGAGTATCTAAGACTCCCAATATAGTTTTTGCAATGAAAAATGTTCATATGAATATATAGAGAATATTTTTGAGATTACTAGTTTTCGGTAAAAAAAGTTTTTAAAGGAAAAACTAGTTTTGATCAATCTTGTCAAGTTAAGGCATAGCATGAGATGTATAAATCAACAATGATATCTTTTGTACAAAGTCTAATCACTCACTCAAAATAACATAGTGTCTTTGAGAGCCTTGTGTTTGTCTTTGTTTCCTTTTCTTCCTTGGCTTTTTGTTCTTCAAAGGCGTGATTGACAAGAGGTTTGATTGAGGTGTTATGCTTGTAGATCGAAGATCTTGATTCCGGTCTTTTTGATTAAAATCCAAGTATGATCAATTATAGTGGCTATAACTTCAAACAACAACCAAGTTAAATTACACAAGATTAAGTTTATTGTTATTATCAAAACAAGATTAATGACTTTCAAGTCAACAATCTGAATTCGGGTAGATCGGTTTTAGTCGAATGCTTCGTTGACTTGATCGGATATTGATTGAATGATCCTTGTCAAACTTCCTTTGAGCAATCATGCTATTCTTGATTTTCCAAATAAGAAATCTATAATCTTATATCAAGAACATGTTAAATTACACATGATTAATTTATTGTTATTATCAAAATAAGATTAATACCTTCAAGGTCAACAATCTCCCCCTTTTTGATGATGACAATAAATTAATGTGTGTTTTCAATAATAAGCATAAATAGCATATGAATAATTGAAATATGCTCCCCCTCAATTTATGCATAGATAAAATAAAAGATTATTAAAAGCATTACAAATATTTGAGATAGTTTTAAAAATTAATAAAAGAATTTTGATCTCAAATAAGGTTTTCAAAAGAAAATAATTGTCAATATTAAAGACATAAAACAATTAATGGTCTTACCAACATTAATTGTCACCAACACATATTTTCTCCCCCTATGGCAACATCAAAAAGGGATCAAGGCCACGGAGAGAAAATGGTAACTCCAAGAGTGATTCATCTATAAGCCAAGGTGTGTATGCCTCTCCATCTTTTGCCATTTTTTTTAATGGCTCAATAAAATGTCAAAACACAAAATATAACATGCAAAATAAAACAAGTATGAATATTAAAGACATAAAGCATTTAAAAGTCTTACCACAATATTTAAACTCGGTATAAAAAATCTTACCACAGCAAAAAAAATCTTACTGCAGCAAAAAAAATCTTACCTTTTACCGCAACATCAACATTACGCACATTTTCTCCCCCTATGTCAACATCGAAGAGGGATCTAGACCGTGCTAGGGCGGTGGACTCTAGACGCACGCGGGGAGGGGGGCGCTGTATTTTTGACTTTTTAGGATGACAGCTTTTCGTCTTCGGGATTCTTTTAATTGCTAGATGCCTCTTGTCCCCTCTTTCTTGTTGTCTTCCTCGAGATCCATTTTCTTCTTATAACTTTTATAGGAGGTACCCATGAGTAAGGGAAAGCAAATCACAAGTATGCCGAATAACTTCCGTTGTACCGGTTCGTCTTGTGCTGCTTGCACTTATAAACGCAAGAAATGTCAGCCATGGTGTGAATATGCACAAATTTTTATGGATGTGATTAGTCGTCAAGATTATCGTACAATCTTCACCGTTTTTGGGGTAAATAGTGTTGCAAATATTTTAAAAGATATTCCTAAACATCAATATCTTGAGACTCTCTATTCATTTCTTTTTGAAGCTAAGGCGAGAGTCGAGAATCCCAGTAAAGGCTGTACTGCACTTATTGTTTCTCTTGAACAGAAGGTACAAGAGTTCCAATCACGAGTGACAGCGTTAGAAGCTTTGCAATCACGAGTGACAACATTAGAGGCTCGATTAGGAGAATCTTCTAGCGCTAACCAATGCTTTTCTTTTGCTCCTCCTAGAAGGTCTACAGGGCCCCTATCGTTAGTAGAAAATGTTGCACCTGAAATTCTTTCGACTATCGAGAATCTTTCAGACCATGGTGCTTTTCGAACTAATGTGGGTTTGCCGGCATATCTGACTATGTCAGATTACCAAGCTGCTTTGGAAGGCCATTCATCACAATTTTCTCAAAGTGGTACTGTTGCGGAGGTTGCCGAGCCAATGAGTCCTGATTGGACAACTCTATTAGATATGGAGCATAATTTTGTTGATTATTCTTCTTCTAGTCTCGATGCTGTTTTGAATTTTGATGCTGATGATCTTCAGATTTTGTTCCCTTCTTTTCTTTGAATGATAAATAATAATTTTTAGACTGCAAAATTATTGTTAGTTTATAATAACATGCAAAATGAAGACTTATGTTGTTTACCAAGTTGACAAGCATCACAAATTCTATCTTTAATAAGTTTAGTTTTAGGCAATCCTTTAACTAATTCCATTTTAGATAATTTGTGAACTAAATCCATATTAGCATGACCTAATCTTCTATGCCATAACTAAGAAACATCATTCAATACGGATAAACATTTAATATCTTGTTGAGACAAATCATCAAGTTCAAGAGTATATACATTATTAGATCTCTAAGCAACAAACAAGATATAATTATCACTAATATTTTTAACAATGCAACATTCAGATTTAAAAATAATTTCATAACATTTATCACACAATTGACTAATACTAAGCAAATTATGTTTTAAACTATCAACAAATAAAACATTATTAATATAAGAAGATTTATTACCAACTTTACTTATACCAATGATTTTACTTTTGGCGTTGTCTCCAAATGTGACGTTGCCTCCTTGTTTAGGAGTGAGACTCAAGAAATTTCTTTTTTTTTTCTCCCTCCATGTGTTTCGAGCATCCACTATTCAATAACAATTTTATTTTGCTAACTTTTGCTCTCATGCAGATCTACACCAAAATCTTAAGCAACTTCTCTTTTGGTACCCAAAATAAGTTGGGTCCTTTGGGGTTAGCATACATAATGGTTCCTTTAGGAATCCAAGCAAGTTTGTTCTTAGCAAAATTCTTTTCTTTGTAATAACAAGAATGTGCACTATGAGTATTTCTTTCACAAAATGAGCAAAGATTAGTGGGATTATGTGGTGTGTATGTTTTGAAAAAATTTGTGTAATCCTTTTGGTTATCAATTTGGTTATAGCACAAACCGGCTTTATCGAAAACACGGCTTTGCATTCCTAATAATTTATCCAAGTTATCCTTTCCTTTGGTGAACTTGGCTAGACTATTAGTTAAGTCATCCACTTGATCTTTCAATTTGACATTTTCTAATACAAGTGAGTTTGGAGTTTCTTTCTCTTTTCCTTTCTTCAAGGTTTTGTTTTCATTTTTCAAAAATACATTTTCTTTCTCAAAGTTTTCACACTTGCTAGAAATAATCAAATTTTCCATTTTGAGGCTTGCATACATTTTAGACAAATTTTTAAATTGTTTATGCAATTCCTCAAATATATCATATAATTCTTCATAGTCATTCTCATCATGTATATCATTATTAATAGATGCATTATCATCACTAGATGAGTTATAAGAAGAGTGTACCTCATCGTCTCTTGCCATAAGGCAAAGATTTGCCGTTTCCTCATCGCTAGAATTAGCATTGGATTCACCTTCTTCGGAATCACTCCAAGTACCTTTGAGGGCGTGTCGTACTTGCTTGAAGGCTTTGTCTCTTTTGTCTCTTCTTTCCTTTCTTCTAACCGGGCAATTTGTTTTGAAATGCCCTGGTCCATGGCAATGGAAACACTTCTTTTCTTCTTCATTTTCAACTCTTGGTTGAATAGATCGATCATTGTTCCTTCTTGATGATGGATCAAAGTTGTTTCCTTTACCTTGTAATTTCTTCTTCTTGGCTAGAAATTTTATGAATTTTCTAGAAAGAAGAGCCATATCCTCATCTTCTATCATCAACTCTTCATCATTATCTAGTTGAGTTGCTTTGAGAGCTAGAGACTTTTTGGCTTTTGAATCACTCTCTTCTTCTCTTGCCAATTCCTTCTCATGGGTTTTAAATGAACCCAAGAGTTCATCCATGCTTAGCGTCTTGAGATTCTTGGCTTCTTGAATAGCCGTTACTTTGGGTCTCCATTTCTTGGGAAGAGTTCTAAGAATCTTTCGAATCTTATCCTCATTAGAATATTCCTTTCCAAGAAGATCTAAAGTATTAGTAATAATAGAGAACCTACTATACATAGAAGCAAGTGATTCATTAGGCTCCATTTTGAAAAGTTCATAATCATGAACGAGCATATTAATATTATCATCCTTAACTTGTGAAGTTCCTTCATAGGCAACTTCTAATTTATTCCAAATTTCTTTGGCGGTTTTACAACTAGAAATCTTGTTGTATTCATCTATAGTTAATGCACAATGTAGAGCATTCAAGGCTTTAGCATTAAATTGGATTTTCTTAATATCATTCTCATTATATTCGGAAATAGATTTAGGAGTGACTATACCCTGTTCACCGGTTTTGGTAATCTTATAAGGTCCAATGAGTGTAACCTTCCATTGTTCAAAATCACTAGCTTGAAGGAAAGTACACATACGACTTTTCCAATAACTATAATTTTTGCCATCAAATAGAGGTGGTCTAGTGGTGGAAGAACCTTTGTTAATTCCGGTTCCTTGATAAATAGACATGATCGTAAACTCTAAGATTGTTAAATCAAAACAAGAGTACAACCTCTGATACCAATTGTAGGTCGGAAAATACCCTGGAGGGGGGGGGGGTGAATAGGGTTTTAAAAACTTAATGCGGAATTACAATGTTTTTAAATTATTTAAGCAAAGCAACTTAGTTAAATAAGTTTATCAAGGAAAACAATCAATTAAATAATCAATCCCAAGAATAAGCAATAATATAAGCAATTTCAATCAATTAATATAACAAATAAATAAAGAGATTGAGTAAGAAAGATTGAACCAATTTGAAGTCGAAGATTTTTTGTCCACACGGTTCGGCTTGTTCTCCCTACTCCGCGCTCGGTTAGTTCCCCGAGAACTTCCACTAAAACCGATCTCCTTTCGGGTGAAGATCAAACCACTACAAGTGTATTCTTCTCACACACTCCACAAGTATTGCTACACCACAATACTCTCACAAGATATCCCTCTTGCTATTCTATGAGATACACCTCTCACAATTATGATTCAAATGAGTTTTGGTGACAAACACCAATGTACAATATCTCTCTTGTATATGAAAAAATACAAATGAAGCTCACACTAAGAGATATCAAAATTGATCAAAGTATATAGCTCAAAAATGAAAGATTGATCAATTAAATGAATTGAATACTTGAATAACTTTGTATATATGTAAAATGAGTTTGTAGAATGATTCAAGTGTGTTAAAACATGTCTAAGATATTTAACCGTTAGATCAAAACTGGGCAAAAATTGAGCGAATTTTATATGTAAAATAAAAATATTTTTCCAATTTAATAATTTAGTTCCAAATAAAATTCTAATGATTTTTGAACCTCAAATATATGTTTCTAAGATACCCATTTTTATTATAGCTTAAAATATGATCATTTAAAATTAATATGAATATATTTTGAAACTCGGTTTTTGTAAAATGATGTTTTTCAAATAAATTCAATTTTAAGCTAGTTTGAATCAATCTTTAAAAGATGTAAGAATATGTTTGAGCTATATAATCAATCAATTAAGAAACTTTACATTAATCCTAAGCAAACACTCAATTACCGAATAGATGAGTCTTTGAATGCTTCGATTTGTTTCTTCAAATTGATTCTTCACTTAAAGCTTTTACCTTGAAGCTTTTGCATATGATTCTTGATCTTTGTGCTTCATGGATTTGCATTGCTAGCTTGTGGGTGATGAGATTGATCTTCTTGTCTTGTCCAACGCTTGTAGAAGAATGATCTGAATTCGGGTAGATCGGTTTTAGTCGAATGCTTCGTTGACTTGATCGGATATTGATTGAATGATCCTTGTCAAACTTCCTTTGAGCAATCATGCTATTCTTGATTTTCCAAATAAGAAATCTATAATCTTATATCAAGAACATGTTAAATTACACATGATTAATTTATTGTTATTATCAAAATAAGATTAAGACCTTCAAGGTCAACAAATACGATAGTAAATTAAATTAGATAAACTTAAAGGTAATATACCAACAATGCCCTTTAACAAAAATAAATTCAAAAGTAGTTAGAAACTAAAGAAAAATTCAAATTACCTAAAATCAAGCAACTTTGAAATCATAGTTTTCAAAGTCAAACTTTTTTTCAAACAATACCTAATTAATCCAGAAAATATTCAAACTAAATACGAGGATAATAATTAGAAAAAAAATCTAAGGTTGGCAGTAGTGTGAGAATCAGCAAATGCGACCCCCGGGTCTCGTCCCCGTTCGGTTGGGCGTCTGAAACGTCAGAACGGATTCCGTCGTTCCATTTGCTGGAGTATTTTGATAATTCAAGTCACATGTCCCTATGTTCTATTTCTAGATGCAAAGGGGTTCATTCAGAGTCTCCAGTACGTTTTACGAGAAAACGGACAAAAAGGGTCGTGTAAGAGGAAAGGCTATAGACAAGCTTTTCTTTACACGTTTCTCTACGAAACTAGGATTCTATAGGGTTCGAAAACTATATTACGGTTTCGGAAGGTGTTAAGCACCCATTCCGCCCTTTCGGTCTCTAGTGGTCTTTTATATGTTTATTCTATGTTGAAAAACTTGGATGCTTTTACTGACAGTTTACTACTTTCTAAGTGAAAAACCCTAATTTTTGGGACAACGGGGAAAAACCTTTGTATTCCGAGATCCAATGTTTAATTTTGAGAGATGCAAATACAAGTGTCAAGAATTGTCCTTACTTTAGAGGGAGTTTTATCGTGTTATTTCTCAGATAACGACGATTTTTCTCGGGTTTGGATTCATTTGGGAAAAAGTGTTGGATCTTGTATCGGAACTAATTCAATATGGAATTAGAACTCTTGAGGGGAGTTCTACCAGATGTATCACAATCTATGAAACAGATAGGATATACCGTGTTTTTAATTCCTAAGTAAGTTTTACCGGTCCGGGTTTTGAAAATAGGATTTTATCCGGATGGTAATATACTTACTCTTTTGGTTTTGTAAATAGTTTTATGAGGGTCTTTTGTTTTGAAAACGGTAGACTATTTGTAACTTGGCAATAAATTTATCCAAATAAAACGTGAACAAAACAACAGAAATAAAACAAGTACACTGATGTTTTAATGTCAAATACTATAAGAGAATTTCTTTACCTTCCCGACGAGAATAATAATAATAAGAAAGAAAATATAATACTGCGGAGAGATTTTCGGGGATAATAATCTTTTACTTCTTCAAATATTTCCAAGAATTCGATTCCAGAGACGGGACACGTCGAGTGTCAGGAATAGATTCAATAACTCTTCAGAAATAAGACGATAATAGAGAATGCTTGATGAAAGACTAGAAAATCAGATTTAAAGGTTATAATTCTCCAATCCCAAGTTGTTGTCTTGAACCCTTGGGGGGTGTTGGCCTATTTATACTGCTCGGGGGAGATTGTCGTGCGACACTTCCCCAAATGGGGCATATGTCGCGCGACAATGTGTCCAATGTCGCGCGATAAACGGCTGAAGTGATGTTTCTGACAGACTGATGTATCAGAGAGTGGATGGTCTGGTGTCAGGAGGGATTGTCGAGCGACATAGTGGGATTGTCGCGTGACAATGTGATATGTCGTGCGACAATCTCTATTAAAAAAAGTTTGTTGGCCAACAAACCCTTTTGGGGTAGTTTCGGGTACTCGGGTGGGTCCCGGACCCAAAAATAGTAGTTCTCGAAGGTCGTTAGGGTTCTTGCGGGGGTCACAGATCGGGGTGTCTACAAGTAGACATTTTGTACAACAAACAACAGGCATTATACCAAATACATATAGACATTACAAAATCAAAAGGCATTATAAACCAAACAAACATTTTTCCTCTGAGGTGAAAAATATGTAGATATTATAAATCAAACGGCATTTACATAGATAACAAACCAAAATTATGGATTTTCCTAAGTCAATCAAAGTGTAGATGGCCAAAATTTTACGATCCGACCCACTGAGGTAATTTGAGAAATAAAATTTTACGACCCGACCCACTAAGGTAATTTAAGAAATGAGTTAGAGTGAACGGAAAAAGAGGTGAGATGTGACAAGAGAATTTTTTGGGTACGGTAGGTTCCCTCGACAGCATTTATGCTGATCCAGTGTACGTCCTCTGTTTGTGTGTGTGGTTACTGTATTGAGCTCTAAAGGCAAAAATCAATGGTGTTACAAGCTTTCTCTCTCTAAAACAGATTAAGTTAGCTATCAACTCTTCGCCCAAATACCCAGCAACCAACCCTTATTCGAGTCTCCCCTTTTGTATTTATACGTATAGAATTAGGGTTACACTTACTCATTAGGGTTGACAGTAAAATACTAAAGAGGAGGTAAAACTTGGATAATACTCCAGCCTTCATTCCTTTATCTACTACTAACAACTTCTGAATTCGTATGTTGGTAGTGGAGTAGTGGAGATCTTATGATTTGGTATGATTCTCTCCACGCATTTCTCACGTGTCCCACTTGTGTTATGGCCCTTTCACCCTACCCTAGGGGTCTCGGCCCCGGTCGTCCGTCTGGCGTGCTTTGAAGCCCTTGCTTCGACATGTCTTCTCGTTGTTCTTTTTCGTTTGGGCATGGCCCGTCAGCTTGACCCGGCTTGTAGGCCTCCAAGCAGATTGGGCCGACCCGATTTACCTTAATCAAATTTTACACTCCCTTACAAAGTATGAATCTTTTGCTTTAATGAAAAAAAAAATAATAAAGTCCGCAAGGTTCAAAATCCTAAAAATAGAAAATTATGTTTCTTTTTTACTCCAAAATCAAATAAACATAAATATAGTAAACTATCAATCAACTTATATATATATATATATATATATTAAATAAGATCAATCGATCAAGTGAATATTAATTACCGGCAGAGGATTGAGTTGTCAGTGGCTAAATGAGATAGCAGAAATCTTTGAATTGGCTCGATTTCTCCGTCAGGTTGATATTTGAGGTTAAAATTTGAGAGAAACTAAAATTTAAGAAAGATAATATCAATGAATGATCATTGTTGGCCATGCTATGTAATGTTCTCCCTCCTTGTATATCACAATTTTATTTTATTTTAGTTTAAAGTGGTTATTTTTTTGGGTACTAAATAACTATAATTTTTCTTAATTTAAATTCATTAATTTACTATTAAACATAAGAAGGGTAATATATATAGAGAAAGTGCATAAAAACAATAATATTAAATAATTAAAAAAATTTAAAAATTACTAGGTCTTTTAACAAAATATGGTCATTTTTTAAAATGTCTGTCCTTAAAACAATGTGCTCAAAATATGCGTCCTTGAGTAAATCCGTTCGAAAAATATAGGACCTTAGACTAATTTTCTATTTCTTTTTAAGGACATTAACAATATATAATTTTTTGCTATTATGAAACGAATTCTGCGATTAACTATTAATTTTGTTGAAATTAGTGTATTGTATATAATATATAACTTTGATATGAGTTTTTTCAGATGGGCTTATTTCTGCAGTAGAGAAGGCTGAGATTTTATCTCTTAATGAATCTATGAGATTATGAGTTTATCATATACGTCTTAATTTAAAACACCCTTTTGCTTGGTTAGAGTTTCTGTGCATTCTTGGAATTTTAAACTTGTAAATTTATACTAGGAGTTTCTTATAGTTGATGTCAAGATATTGATTCTCAAACTTTCTGTGTGAAATTACCATTTTAGGTTTTAGAAACGAACAAAAACTTGAACTAAATGAATAGTTTAATTGATTCGTAGTGCATTACCGGAATATACCAAACAAGTTTAGTGATTTATCTTTAAATAGAATAGTGTGTCATATTTCCAGTTCACCAATTTTGTACTTGCTTATGTTCAACAAGTTCCTATTAATTTGGCGATTTTTATATTATCGTTTCAGTTCTAAAATAGACAATTATTTATGCGTTAATTCCATGTTAAAATTAGTTTCTAATAAAATGATTTTAAAAAAAAATTATTTGTCAACTTTTTTAAAATCTTACTAAGTTTGTCCATTTAAACTTCGAAGAAGTTATTTATTTATTATAATTGGCTATATTCTCTATAAATGAAGAATTTAATCATTGTTATGTATAATTCTCAGTTTATGAATTCCTTTCTCCTCTAAATTAGACTGATTGTATCACGTTTCCATCGTCTCTTCTCTAAATTTGACTTTATTTGAAAAAATGAATTCCACTAATTTATATTAAAAAATGATACCTGATCTATCTTCTTCTACTGATAATTGAGTTAATGCTTTTTTATCATTTTCTTATCATTTGTAATTATTTTCTTAAATTATAATTATTAAGTAAATAAAAAGAAGTTAGAAATTAACTCAATTATTTGTCAACTTTTTTAAAATCTTACTAAGTTTGTCCATTTAAACTTCGAAGAAGTTATTTATTTATTATAATTGGCTATATTCTCTATAAATGAAGAATTTAATCATTGTTATGTATAATTCTCAGTTTATGAATTCCTTTCTCCTCTAAATTAGACTGATTGTATCACGTTTCCATCGTCTCTTCTCTAAATTTGACTTTATTTGAAAAAATGAATTCCACTAATTTATATTAAAAAATGATACCTGATCTATCTTCTTCTACTGATAATTGAGTTAATGCTTTTTTATCATTTTCTTATCATTTGTAATTATTTTCTTAAATTATAATATTTAAGTAAATAAAAAGAAGTTAGAAATTAATATTAGTTTCCTCCAATATTTCAACATGCTTAGTAAAGTAATTCAATAAATTTATGTGAAATTTTATTGTTCTTCTATTCCTTAATTACCTTTGTTATACCATTATGTTTCTTACTTTTGTAAGTTACTTTCATCCTAAAATTATGCTTTATATATACATGCAAATTACATGTTTGCCACTAAAAACATGGAACTACTAGAGTAGCTTAGTGGCATGCTGCATGACCTAATAAATAAATATTAATAAGATTATAAGATTCATTTATTTTTAAAAATTTTTGGTCCTTCATATTAATAATATACTATATAACTATATATAGCATATCTCTTATACCCTTATTTGATATCAGGATATAAAATTATGATAAAAAATTAATTAATTTTTGTGAAAAATTAAAAAATTAGTTGAACGATATGGTGAGATGTAATTGTTTTTCGCAGTTTTTATGATTTTTTTTTTACTTTTAGTGGCGAAGAAGATTTTTTTTTCACAAAAATAATAGAAGATATTTACTCAAAATAAGCCTGATATGTGTAGACACCCCGATCCATGACCCCCGCAAGAACCCTAACGACCTTCGAGAACTGCTGTTTCTGGAGTCCAGGACCCACCCGAACACCCAAGACTGCCCCAGAAGCGTTTGTTGGCCAAACAAACCTGTTTTTAATGGAAATGTCGCACGACATTCAAGATTGTCGCACGACATTCAAGTATGTCGCGCGACAATCCCACTTTACAGGGACATGTCGCGCGACAATCACCCCACCACTCCACTTTCTGACTCATCAGTGAGTCAAAATCATCATCAAAAGCAATATGTCGCGCGACAATCCCCTTTACAGGGACATGTCGCGCGACAATCACCCCACCACTCCACTTTCTGACTCATCAGTGAGTCAGAATCATCATTAAAGTAGAATGTCGCGCGACAGTCAAGATTGTCGCGCGACATACACCTTTTTGTCACTATAAATAGGCCATCACCCCCATGGGTTCTAGAGAGCAAGTTGGACAGCAACAAAACACCAAAAACAGAGCAAAAAACAGCAGTTTTAGAGCAGTTTGGCAGTGAAGTTTATGATCTGATTTTCTGATCTTTCGTCAAGCATTTTTTTCGATTATCGTCTTATTTCTAAAGAATTATCGAATCTATTCTCAACACTCGGCGTGTCCCGTTTCTGGAATCGAATTCTCGAAAATATCTGAAGAAAGAGAAGATTATTATCACCAGAGATCTCTCTGCCGTATTATATTTTCTTTCTTATTATTATTCTCGTCGGAAAGGTAAATAAAGTCTCTTCTGGTAATAAAATAAAATATTTGTATATTAGTGTTATTGTAGACTTGGTTGTGTTAGATTCCTAACGCGCTCGAAAATCAGGTTTATCTGTGTACTTGTTTTATTTCTGTTGTTTTGTCCACGTTTTATTTGAATAAACTTATTGCCAAGTTACAAAGCAGTCTACCGTTTTCAAAACAAAAGACCCTGATAAAACCATTTGCAAAACCAGAAGTGTAAGTATATTATCATCCGGATAAAATTATGTTTTTAAAACCCAGACTGATAAGACTTACATAGGAATGAAAATCAACATATCCTGTCTTCCCTATAGACTGCGACGTGTCTGATAACTCTCCTCAAGAGTTCTGATTCCACATTAAATTAGTCCCGATACAAAATCCGAACTTTTACAAAAGTAATCACAACACGAGAAATCCGTCATTATCTGAGGAAACAATACGGGATACTTTTTCAAAATAAAAGGTTTTGTCATTTATATTTACGTCTTTCAATAAAAAAAAATCGGATCTCGGAACACAAAGGCTTTTCATACCCTTTCCCGCTTTCCCTAAAAATTAGGGTTTTTTATTCGAGAAGTAGTAGACTATCAGTAAAAGCATCCAAGTTCTTCAACATAAAATAAACATATAAGTCCACTAGAGACCGAAAGGGCGGAGTGGGTGCTTAACACCTTCCCAAACCATAATATAGTTCCCGAACCCTATAGAATCCTGGTTTCGTAGACAAACGTGTAAAGAAAGGCTTATTTGTAGCCTCTTCTCTTACACGACCCCTTTTTGTCCGTTTTCTCGTAAAACGTACTGGCGACTCTGAATGAACCCTCTTGTACCTAGAAACAGGATAGAGAGACACCTGATATGAATTATCAAAACACTCCAAGCAAATGGAACGACGGGATCCTTTCCGACGTTTCAGACTCCCAACGAACGGGGACGAGACCCGGGGGATTCTCACAATATGGTGAGAATCTTATTGCATCATTCAATTTACATTTTAACTTTTCTTCAAAATAATTAATTATTTTATTTATCACTTTCTGCTTGATTATCAAACAGACCCCTAAAATCTCCATACACGCTACATCATGGTGGTGCATGGTGTATTACTCTTGAGTGCTTTTACATAATTTTGTCAAACTAATTTTGTTTTGGACTTTGAAAGTATGTATATATATATATGTGTGTAATTTTTACAAAAGCGGATTTATTTTTATTTTGTTTAAAGCTCATTTTTGGCCCCGAGATATTAAAGTTACATGTCACATTGATATGAAAATTATTAGAAAACAACAAACGTAACATACAAATAACTGGATTAGAATTTTCCATCTAAGCCAACAATATTTTCCATCAATTTTAAATTTTTTATTAAAAATAAATAAAAGATAAAAGAAGATATAAACTAAACTTACTTAAAATTCTTAATTCTCTAAGGTGGTATTTGTTTTTATTCCGCATCAAAATATAATAATATTATTTGTTTTTTCACTTCTTAATAATTAAAATTCAACATTTAGTATTAAGAGGAAGTCATTTGTTGAATATTTATTTATAAATTTGAATGAAATTTAATTTTAATAGTGTATTTATTCTTTTTTTTATAATTTTTTTAATCTGAATTACAAAGATAACATTTAAAATCATAAGAATAATGATCTTAGATTTATTATAGTATTAACTTAATTAATAATATTATATTAAAACATGAACCTATCAACAATCAACTTAATTAAACTTCAACCATTAAAAATAGCAATTAACTCATATAAGCTTTAACTCAACTCAAGTTAATTAAATAATAATTTTAACTCATAAACTCCTAATAATAATCTGGTTAATTTCAACTGAAAAATAGTTTCCCTTTCGAAATTGGCCGAGATATTTTAAGCTAGTAGTAAAATTTAAAATAAATTTCCTCCAATATTTTACAGCAACCCAAGCGAAGATGAAAAGTAATAAAACTTTATTATAACCTAATAAAATATTATGTTAGTTACTTTTATAACTTAGTTTCATTATAACATTATAACATTATGACATATATTTAATTATTTAAGGTGGAAATGGCATGATTGCCAGTAAGTGCTAAAATATGGGTGATGTTATAGACACCCTAGTTTTATAGCCAAAACATCAATATACTTTCAATATTACAATTTAAAAATTATTGATCATGTCATCTATATGGTGACACCCCAAATTTAACTGCCAAGATGGTATCTTGTTGTCGAATTTCGACAACTTTCCCCCGACTTGACATTCAGCCAAATCAATTTTTAGAAATATTTTGCTGGCAGTTGATCTCGACAAAAGGTTACTGAATTTTAAACTCTAATTCGGTAAACTGCCACCGAATGCTGACCATAAAGTCGACAACTTACCACCAATTTGTATGTTATGTATTAGGGCAGCTAAACCCATATCGTGACACCCCAAATTTAAGTACTGAGTCGGTGTCTTGTTGTCGAATTTTGACATTCGATTCAATAACCTTCCACCGATTTGACATTCGGCAAACTTTGGCCGAATCAATTTTTAAAAATATTTTACTGACATTTGATCTCGGCAAAAGGTCACTGAATTTTAACCTCTAACTCGGAAATCGATCACCGAATGTTAACCTTTAAGTCGGCAACTTGCTACCGACTCGTATTTTTATATTACGGCAACCAACCCCTAATTTGTAACCACAATGCCGAATGGTTAATATCTTGGTTGCCCCTAAAAAAAACCTTGTTTCAAATTTGTGGTGTTCTAACTACAAAAGAGGGTGTATACAACATCACCCTCAAATATTACCAAATAAAGAGACACACTTTAAGAACATTTTTAATGGAGTTGTGTAAAAATTGTCAACTTACCATTATGTAAAATTTACACATTCTGTAAATTTTTTGTTACTTCAATGGTTGTGTAAAATTAATGTGATAAACGCCTAATATTGTTATGCATAAGCTCTTTCCCGTAGCCGCTTGACGCGTTTATTGCACTAATTCTGCCTAATTATCCACTTATCTTGAGATTAGTGTCTTAGCGAGTTTTGTATCTAATATCGTTTCGCTAGGTGTACTTTTGTTGTGTTTCTATGTGTTTATAGGCATAGGATGCAATGGCCTTCGAAGAATTGATCAAGAGCTAGCCAAAACCTTGCAAAAGTGTTGATTTGAAGAATTTCCATAACCATGATCGATCATGGAATTCTATGATCTATTATGGTACAAAAATCAAACAGCCAGAGCAGCCCATGATCGATCATGCTTCCTACCAGGTTCAATCATGGGTCTGGCGAGGACACAACCAACTACTACTTTTAGGCTTTTTTTGGGATTTTTGTCTAGAGATATTTTCCTTGTTTATTTTATTAGTTTTTGTACATCTTTGGCCACTTTTTAGTCCAAGGGAAGGAGGTAGAGATTATCTTCTTGATTTTTCACACACAAGTTCTAGAGAGAAGGGAAAGCTCTTTGAATGTCTTCTTCTTCATTTCTCTTGTAAGTTTTTAATTGTAAGAATGATTTCTTCTTCTATAATATTTGTTTTTGCATTAATTATGGAGTAGTATATTACTAAGGTTACGGAGGTTGATTGCGATATGATTTTCTGTTATTATTAACTCAATCCATGTTTAAAGTTTGATAAATATTTGTGAATCCTTTTCTTCGTCATATCTTCCATTCTTTCAAGCTTTCTAGTTATTTTCATATTAAGTTAAGACTTTATATGCTTTGTATATTTAGTTCTTGGTTGTTAATGAACATACAACATATTTGTATGGTTCTAGAAAGCTTGTAGTCTCTTTCCCCCATCCATGGAGCTTTTTCCTCTTCGTAGAAATTATGAATAGTTCTTAAAACTCCATAGATGGGTTATAAATTAGTTTAGCATTTTTGGATTCATTTATTGATAATTTGAGTGCTTCTTACATTATATGTGATACTTAGATTCTTTATTTTCTAACCTAAGTGATAAACGATGAGTTGACAAATTTATCTCATAAACTTCATTCCATTTCATTGTTAGGATTCACTTTCTAATTTTTATTCTTTAAATCATGAGATTTCATACACATGCTTAATATAAAACTTTGTTACAATGAGTTTATCATCTCTACCTCGGTTTAGCTTCATTGGGAATGGGTTGCCTAACTTCACACCCGTAGCTAAGAGATAGATATGATAGCTTCATCTTTGGTAAAATTTTGTGATATTCTCTCTTGATATAGCTTCAACCCAGGAATGAGTTGCCTAGCTTCGCATCATTTGCTATTGAGAGTTATCACAACATTCCCATTTTTGAGAATATTATGTAAAAATCTATGTATGAGATTGCAATTACCGCCTATTATATCACAACTAACTTCCCAATACCTTAGTGTTTTCTAACTAATTTTTCACAATTGTTTTTTACATTTTCGTTGTTTCACAACAAATCCAATTTACAAAAATCCAGAAAAACCGTATAATCTATAATCCATTCCATTCATTTTCGACTATCCATGTGGTTCGACACTCAAACTTCCGAGACTATATTACAACTTGACATGCTTGCACTTGGGCTACCACAATGCGATATTTTCTCGGCGTCATAATGCTAACTAAGTTATTGTGTGTAATGACTGTGTATTTTGCACATTAAATTTACACAACCAAGCATGATTCTCTTTCCACTCACTCATTCTCTCTCCTCATAAACTTACTCACACCACTCACGTACATTCTCTCTCCATCCACTCATTCTCTCTCCTTATTTGTGTAGTTTCCTTTTTTTAGGTGATTGTTTTTTATTGAACCACTTTTTTTACACAATTATTAATATTGGCTATTACAGAGTAAATAGATCTGTGTAATTTTTTTTGGATAAAACTCACTTATCATGTAAAATTTGTATAATAATTTTACACAATCCTATTAAAAATGCTTTAAAAGGACATAAATAAAGTATAGCTGAGGCGGCATCTTCAGCGGGCAGTTCTCTTAATTTATTTAATTTTTAATTTTTCCCCAAAATTTGACCCATTACTCCACGGCAGTACTTCCTCAAACCAAAAAAAAAAACTTTCTCCAACTCTTCCATGGCTTCCCTATCTCATTTCTCCAAATTTGCTTCTTTACCACTCTATTTTTGTGTTCGATCCCTAATGTTTCCATTGCTTCATATCAACTTCCCCCTCTCATAAAATCGCTGCCACCTCTAGTTTTGCATCTATATGGTTCGAGAGTGCCGCTGGAGGGATTTTTAGCCACCAAAGTGGTGTTAAGTCTGCAGCCGAAGATGGTGTTGTCACCTGGAGAAAAGGGTTTGCAATTCCTTTCTATCACCGGACAAGTTATCTCGCCGGAGATGTGAAATACCAAGAATTCAGGTCGAGGGTGAGGAAGACGGGTCTCTTCTCCTACAGAATTATCGGCAAGAAGGAGTTATCGGCAAACGGAGATTAGATCAATGGATATCGGTATCGGCAACAGAAGGTGACAGTGGTGGTTTGTTCTCTTTGATTGAAGAGAGGGATGTTGGAAAAAATAGTTTTGATGCCTTTTTGAGGGTAATTTTAAATGGGGTTTCACACTCGGTTGTGAAAGGAAATTATAGATTCGTGTTCTCCTCCGTGAGTACATCGAGATCGTGTATTTGTTTGCTCAAAACGGATTTGGGGTGAATGAGAAATTGTCACCCAAAGTGAGCTACTTGAGATGGAAAATAAAATGGGAAATGTTAGTCCCACATTGGAACTTTGGAAAAACATTTATGAGTTTATAAAGGATAACCTTTCACTAGCTTATAAGCTTCTAAGAAATATAAGGTTCTCTCTCGCGCACCCAGGCACAGGGGGTGCAAATCACGGATCGAATTTGGCTTGACACAGGCTTGGCTTGTGTGCGTTCGCACCTGCGGACACGAGTGTCGCTCCAAAAATGCCCAGCCGCGCGGGGTCATGTTTTGCACTTAGAGTTTTCCAGTTCATATATTTTCCTTAATGTCACTCATTTTAAATTTTGAATTACTCTTAATTAATATTAATTCAAAAACGTTTGAATTAATTCCTATTAAAATGTAAAAACATTTTTATTTAATTGTTGCAATTAACTCAAAACGTTTTTTATGATTAATGGATATTAATTCGAGAGTTCTTCCCCCTTGTATAAATTGGAGGCTTTTGAGACCTCATTCCACACATCTAAACACACACATCTCTCTCACGAAATCCTCTCTCCTTCCCCCTAGTTTTTTTTTTATGATTAATGGATATTAATTCGAGAGTTCTTCCCCCTTGTATAAATTGGAGGCTTTTGAGACCTCATTCCACACATCTAAACACACGCAAAGTTCGTTCCGTGAGTAACACCAAAAGTGCTAAGGTAGACACTCTTTACCGTTTCATCCTGGGAGACAAACACCATAGCAAACCTCATAAGCACCGTGGGAGGCGGCGTAATTGTTTTAAGGAGATCGTGTGATACACGAGACTCGATTTTGTATTCTATTTATTTTGTTAATTTCCACTTTTTGCCAACAATCTTAAAACAATTACTCGTTATTTCGGAATTAACTATTTTTTGGAAAATTAGGAAAACAGTTTTGGAATTATCATTTCTACAAAAATAGTTTTTGGAAAAACTATTTTCTGGAAAATTGAAAAAAAAAACAATTTTTGAATGCAGGTTTTGGAAAAATAGTTTTCTGGAAAAAAATGGAAAAACAGTTTTTAATGCAGTTTTTGGAAAAACAGTGTTGAAATAGCATTTCTCGAAAAACTGTTTCAGGAAAACTGTTTAGTGGAAAAAAAACAGTTTTGTAAAAACAGTTTGTAGAAAAACAGTTTCGTATGAATAGTTGTGAAAAAACAGTTTATAAAAATTGTTCTGGAGAAAAAAAAATTGTTTTGTGAAAACAGTTTCGGGTTTCTGGAAAAGTATTCAGGAAAAAAAAAATTCTAAAACTGTTTTGAAAAACATTGTTTTTTTGGGAAAAAAAACAGTTTCGAGGAAAACTGTTTTGTAACAGTTTCAGGAAAAACAATTTAATATAAACTGTTTTGAAAAAAATACTATTTTTTTTGGAAAAACAGTTTCGAGAAAAACTGTTTTTGGTAAAACAGTTTCGAGAAAAAAAAATCTGAAAAAAACTGTTTTGTGGAAAAAAAAAAGTTTTCCTGGAAAAAGAGTTTTTGGGAAAAACAGTTTCATAAAAACTGTTTTTTGGGGAAAAACTGTTTTTTTTAACAGTTTTGGAAAAATAGTTTCGAAAAAAAAGGGTTTTGTGGAAAAATAATTTCGAGAAATTTGTTGTGGAAAAACAATTTCGAGAAATTTGTTGTGGAAAAACATTTTCGAGGGAACATAACATATATATATTCGGTGTACGATTTTAGTTAATTGGAGCTTTGTGTTTCTAGAATTTGATATTTTGTTTGTATGTGCTTAAAGGTACAATGACCATTGAGGCTAATCCCGTTGATCCTGTTGTTGCAACTGCACCATTGAACCCTAACGTTGCTGTTTCTAGAATTGTTTCCACTTCTGCTCCTATGACTGCTAATGTAGTGAAAGGGGAGAAACCAGAAAAATTTAACGGCCAAGATTTTAAGAGGTGGCAACAAAAAATGATGTTCTATCTTACCACTCTTAATCTTGCTCGATTTTTAACCGAGGAGAGGCCTAAGCTCAAGGAGGGTGAGCAAGATGTCCAAGCTGTTAGTGATGTGGATGCTTGGAATCATGCCGACTACTTGGCTAGAAATACTATAATGAATGACTTGGCCAATTCTTTATACAATGTGTACATTGAAAAGAAAACGGCTAAGGAACTGTAGGAGGCGTTGGATCACAAATATAAAATCGAGGATGCCGGTGCCAAAAAGTTTATTGTTGGCCGGTTTCTTGATTTTAAAATGGTTGACTCCAAGACTGTAATTAGCCAAGTACAAGATCTCCAACTGATTTTGCATGAAATTCACGCCGAAGGGATAACTTTGAGCGAGAGTTTTCAAGTAGCATGCATAATTGAAAAACTACTTCCGGCATGGAAATACTTTAAGAACTACTTAAAGCACAAAGGAAAGGAGATGGGAGTTGAGGACCTTGTATTAAGACTTCAAATTGAAGAAGATAATAAAGGTTCTGAAAAAATGGGGGCCAATACCACTTTGTTTGCTGTCAAGGCAAATGTGGTGGAACATGGTCAAAGTTCAAGAAAGAACAATAACAACAACAAAGGCAAAGAGGAGGTGTTGGGGCCGAAAGGAGGAATTTTCAAAAAGCCAAAATTTCAAGGCAAGTGTTTCAACTATGACAAAATGGGTCACAAATCCTCCGACTATAGGCTACCCAAAAGAAACCGAAATAAGGAAGCAAATATGATCAAAGGCATTGCTAAAGAAGTTTCTGATATTAATTTTTCTGCTTAAAGTGATATATGAATGGTGGTTTATTTAAAATAAATGTAATGACTATTATTAAGAATAACAATAAAACTACTTCTTCTGCATATATGCTTGAGTTTTCAAATTTGTGGCATGGAGACTAGGACATGTTAATTAAGATTCTTTATGAAAACTAATTATCTTAAATCATATACCTTCTTTTCAAACTGATTCAAAACACAAATGTGGAAATTGTGTTGATGCAAAACAAACGAGATCATCATTTCCAAATGTTGAAAGAAACACTGGACCGGTTGATTTAATCCATAGCGATATATGTGATTTAAAAATGACACAAACAAGAGGTGAAGCGGTTTCATAGAAATCCTCGAAACAAACTGTGATTGCTAGATCCACTATGAAATCTGAATGTATTGCATTAGACAAATGTGGGGAAGAAGCTGAATGATTACGCTAATTTTTAGAAGATATTTCAAGATGGAAAAGGAAAAAAAAAAAACCTTGTGCCTCCAATTTGCATACACTATGATAGTCAATCAGCTATTGGTATGGCACAAAGCAATATGTATAATGGTAAGTCTAGACATATTCATCGAAGACATAATACCATTAGACAACTACTCTCAACTAGAGTTATCTCACTTGACTTTGTAAAGTTAAAAGATAATATTGTGGATCCGTTAACCAAAGGGTTGAATAGAGAGTTAGTTGACAAGTTATCAAGGGGAATGGGACTAAAGCCCATGAATAAATAAATCGATACAATGGATACCCAACCTACGTGACTGGAGATCCCAAGATCTAGGTTCAAAAGGGACAACTAAATTGTAAAGGCTACGTTGGATCACTGTGGGGATTTTTCCCATGTCCATTCCTATGATGAAAGTAGTGATACCCGTAAGGCAAAGGATAAGCTAAGCTTTTAATGATTCTTATGTGTCGATAAAATTGAACGGAGTAATGCGGGCTACTTTTAATTAAGAAATCACCTATGTAAGAGGGAAGAAGGGCCGCTTCCAAGAGAATTGCTTAGGGCACAATTCTTAGTGAACTCTTGCAGAACCAGGCGTATGTTCATGGCCGTAAAGAACGTAATAGTGAGAACTAAAATGTGTAAGGAAGACTCCTGTATGAGATATGTCATCGTTTACACAAATGGCAGAACAGTTCAAGGACATCGCGTCCACTGTTTCGTTAGTAGAGTAAACATATCTTCATAAAGGAAAGGTTCAAGGGGTAAAACCTACCTATCCTATGCAGGTTTCAACCGTCGAACTTTATCACCTTGTCTATCGTGTCTTTGGTCTCCAATTTTCATTAATGTGGGGAATTGTTGGAGAAAATGGTTTTGATGCCTTTTTTAGGGTAATTTTAAATGGGGTTTCACACTCAGTTGTGAAAGAAAATTATAGATTCGTGTTCTCCTCCGTGAGTACATCGAGATCGTGTATTTGTTTGTTCAAAACGGATTTGGGGTGAATGAGAAATTATCACCCAAAGTGAGCTACTTGAGATGAAAAATAAAATGGGAAATGTTAGTCCCACATTGAAACTTTGGAAAAACATTTATGAGTTTATAAAGGATAACCTTTCACTAGCTCATAAGTTTCTAAGAAATATAAGGCTCTCTCTCGCACACCCAGGCGCAGGGGGGTTGCAAATCACGGATCGAATTTAGCTTGATACATGCTTGGCTTGTGTGCGTCCGCACCTACGGACACGAATATCACTCCGAAAATGGCCAGCCGCGCGGGGTTATGTTTTGTACTTAGAGTTTTCCTGTTCATTTATTTTCCTTAATGTCACCCATTTTAAAATTTGAATTACTCTTAATTAATATTAATTCAAAAATGTTTGAATTAATTCCTATTAAATTGTAAAAACGTTTTTATTTAATTGTTGCAATTAACTCAAAACGTTTTTTTATGATTAATGGATATTAATTCTAGAGTTCTTCCCCCTTGTATAAATTGGAGGCTTTTGAGACCTCATTCCACACATCTAAACACACACGTCTCTCTCACGAAATCCCCTCTCCTTCTCTCTAGACTAGTTTTGTTTGGTGGTAATAAAGTTCAAACACACGCAAAGTTCGTTCCGTAAGTGACACCAAAAGTGCTAAGGTAGACACTCTTTATCGTTTCATCTTGGGAGACAAATGCCATAACAAACCTCATAAGCACCGTGGGAGGCGGCGTAATTGTTTGAAGGAGATCGTGTGATACACGAGACTCGGTTTTCTATTCTATTTATTTTGTTAATTTCCGCTTTTTGCCAACAAGGGAGAGAGAAACATGTGTATGGAGGGAAGGGGAAAGAGAGAGTGCTGATATATGTTTTTTTTTTTTTTTGGTTTTTTTAAATCTGAAGAACTCTGTAACAAATAGGGTAAAGGAACTTTGAAATAGAAATACAAATATTAGAAACATGCATGTTGGCCTGAAATAGAAGCCAGACTTAGGGTCATTTGTTTTGGCCACATAATTCTGAAAACTTAAACTTAAAGTTTTCTGTAAGTTTTCAATTTAAGCGGTTTCAAAGTCATTTGTTTAATAAAAAAATTAAGTGGTTCGCCACTTAAAATTGAAAATTTGCATCAAAAATTATAAGTTACAAATTAGCCACTTAAATTTGAAAACTTAAAACTCCCATTGTAAAATACCTATTTTACCCTCCTTAAAACTTAAAATATCCTCTTCAAAATACCTAATAAGGGCAAAATTATCATATTAAAAAAAAATCAGTTTTCAAATGTATTATATTTAAACAAATAATATTTTTTCAGATACAATTTTAGAACTAAACAAACAATTTTTTCAATTTCAGTTTTGAGTTGTTTTATCAAACACCACCTTACTAGAAGGTGATGTTCCATCCTTTTTTCTTCTTTTTTTTTTCTCTCTTCACTTGTCATAAATTCACATAACAGGCTACATATCTCATGGTTTCCCAAGCTATTGTTCCTTCCAGTTTTAGCTTTTGCAACCAGTTATAATTAAACCGGATTTTCTATTTGAACAAATTGGAAAAGAAAATAATTAAATTGATTGGCAGGAGGTTAATTAACACCCTTCTTGTGAAAAACGGAGTGTACATTACAGGTATGAGGTAATGCATCATATCAATTTTAGAATATATATATGTAGTCAAAGCAAAACCAAGTTCACCAAAACAAACTAATTCTCTCGTTTCTCTTAGGAATTGTTGCAAAGATGGTTAATTAGTACTCTCAAAATGTAATTTATACGAAAGCAGATTTATTTTTAATTTTGTTACGGACTTTGAAGGTGTGTATATATATATAAATGTAATTTATACGAAAGCAGATTTATTTTTAATTTGTTTTAAGCTCATTTTTAGCCCCGGGATATTAAAGTTACTTGCTACAAAATTATTACAAAACAACATATGTAACATACAAATAAGTCGATCGAATTTTCCATCTAAACTAACAATATTTTCAATCAATTTTAAAATGTCATTAAAAATAAATAAAAGATAAAACAAGATATAAACTAAACTTAATTAAAATTCTTAATTGTTTAAGGAGGTGTTTGTTTTTATTCGGCATGAAAATATAATAATATTAATTTTTTTTCACATTTTAATAATTAAAATTCAACATTTAGTATTAAGAAGAAGATATTTAATTCATAAATTTAAATGAAATTTAATTTTAAATTAATTTTTTTTATTCTTTTTCTTTTATTTTTTAATCTGAATTACATAGATAACATTTAAAATCATAAGAACAGTGACTTTAGATATAGTATCAACTTAATTAGTAATATTATATTAAAAGATGAACAGCTTCACTAAACTTCAAACATTAAAAATAAGTACATATATATATATATATATATATATTCTAACTATCTTTTTAACAATTAGCAGATGTAAACTTCAATCATTGAGCAGTTAATTTAAACTAAAGGTAATTTACCACTCGAAATTGACCCAAGATATTTTAAGCTAGTAATAAAATTTAAAATTAATTTCATCCACTCTTTTACAGCAACCCACGTGAGAATGAGAAGTGATAAGACTGTAATACTTAATAACAAATTAATCCTATATAGGTAAAGGATAATGATAATTATAACTTAATTTCCGAAAACTCTTTCTCACATTGAAAGTATTATGTTAGTTACTTTTATAACTTACTTCATTACAACATTATGACTTATATTTATAGTAGAAATGGCATGATTGCTAGTAAATGATAAAATATTACCAAATAGTTGCATTTTGTCAGTAATAAAATTTATATTTTTGGTTTTTTTATCTGAATCTGAAGTCTGCTGCCATGTAAGCGTGTACTTTATGTCTGTCCCCCTCGGTAGAACTCTCTAAAAAATAGGGCATAGGAACCTTGAAATAGAAATAAAAAATATTCAAAAGAGTTTCGTTTGAAATAGAAGTCAGACTTACTAGAAGGTGATGTTCCATCCTTTTTTCTTTTTCTTTTTTTTCTCTCTTCACTTGTCAGTTTTAGCCATCACAAGTTCACAACCAGTTATATTTAAACTGGATTTTCAATTTGAACAACATGGAAAAGAAAATTAATTTTACAATATATATAAATATATAGTCAAAGTAAAACCATGTTCACCAAAACAAACTAATTCTCTCGTTTCTCTTAGGCATTGTTGCAAAGATGGTTAGTACCCTATCAAAATTGGGTACCGGGTGGCAAACTCCTCTCATCATGAATCCTCATTATCAACGCGTGTCCTTTCATTCTCAATTTTGGAAGCGGCTTTGGCAGACTCAATTACCTAGACAGATTCTGATTTTTATGTGGCGTGTTTGTAATGATGTCTCCGATAAAGATGAATTTATTGCAGCGTGCCGGTACAAGAGATGGGTTATGCCCGAGGTGTCGGGACTATGAGGAAAGTATTGAGAATGCACTATGGGGATGTGATGCTGTGTGTATTGCTTGGCAAAACCCAACATTTTCTGGAGTTTTTAATAAATTACGGAAACCTTGCTTGTCATTCAGCTGTGTTCCTATCTGCGTTTGAAAATGGTGCCTTATTTCGTTTATTTTATGTGTAGTGTTGGATAATTCGGACTGCCCGAAATTAATGGATCTTCAAGTGCATTCCTAAAGCTGCAGATTATTTTTTGCTTGAGGTGCAAGTGTACATTGCAGCATATGATCCTGTTCACTTGTCCTCCTCCATCTCGTCTCCAATGGTGGATGTAGTTTGCCAGTGTAAACTGAATCAGG